>JAXCEX010000282.1:0-27923 GCA_038382965.1 Ceratocystis huliohia
CTTTTTTTTTTTTTTTTTTTTTTTTTTTTTTTTTTGGTCACCATTTTTTTTTACCCACCCGGAATAAGGAGAAAAGGCAACTAAAGGAAAAAGAGGGAGGGAAAAGAAAAAAAAAAAAAAAAAAACACATATAGCAACAGGTGCAAGTTTTCACGCAGTCTTGGACAAAGCTGAAAACTTAGTTCCCTCCTCTTCCTTTCTCTTCCCAACGCAACGCAATGCTTGCCTTTGAGTGGTTGTCAATGACACAACTTTGTGAATTTTTGGTTCTAGGGAAGAGAAGACCCCCCCCCCCCCCATTTCCTCCCTTTTGGGAAATAGATAGAGAGAGAGCCCTTTGAGGGGCGTTGTTGTTTGGGCGTTATTTGTGATTGTCTTGTTTTGGGTGACTTTTTATTACCCTTTTTTTTCTAGAGATGAAATATTTGCTATTCCCCTGTTTATCCTCTTTATTCCCAGTTCTCCGCTCCCTGAGGAACCATCATGAGTCTTGGTCCTAGAGGGAAATGATGATTTGATATACACAACGAACACAAACACCAGCGACAAAAGGATGGCAACGCCAGACATGCCTATCCTTTGTTTTCTTTTATTTGTCTATTTTGTTTCTCTTGCTCTCTGATATATGAATATCAAGTATCTCGGTGGCGTAAATTCTGGTGGGGCTTTGCTTTTTTAGGTCGGTCTACTCTTGGCCGTTTTATTTATCTACTTTAGAAGTAATATTATCAACAATAAGAATGGCCAACTTACGAAGGCTGTCAAAATTCTTGGTCGTCGTTCCTTTTCTCTCTTTTCTCTGTAATGCCTTACCCAGTTAAGGAGCTGGGAACAGAACCTGGGAACAAGGTCAAGGTCAAGGCCAGGCTTCCAAGACACGGATATGGATGGGTAAACACGACGAAGAAGAGGGGCAATACTAGTTAGACAAGTCGGTCGGTCGGTCGGTCGGTCAGTCAGTCAGTCAGCGAAGTGAGGGGTGAGGGGACAGGGCTGGGCTGGGCTGGGCGGGTGAATGGGCGAGACGGCCAGGAGAGCACTGGGAACAATGTGTGGAGGGTAGTTGAGGACAATGTGTAAATCTCGGGACTTGGCGAGTTCTGTCTTTTGTTTCCTATGTCATGTTACACATCATATCACATTGCACTGTCGCTTCTTTGCTAGCTACCTTCTGTTTGCTCTTTCTCGCTTCTTTTTCCTCTCCTGTCCCATAGTGCCCGTGGGGTCGCCTGCTGGTTGGTTGGTTGTTGGTTGGTTAGCTGGTATAATAAGCCTTGGCCTTGGCCTTGTCCTCGCCCTCGCCCTCGCCCTCGCCTCGCATTCCAGTGCAATGGCCGCGAGCATGCTAGGATAACAACACCCACACCGACCAGCTGAAAGCTGAAACGCAACAGTGGGCAGATGGATTTTTGCTTGATTTAGCCTAGTTGTTAGGCTTGGTTGGTTCGGTTGGTTTTGAAGAGGGGAGGAGGAGGGGAAGAAAGAGGGGAGGGAGATAGAGGGGAGGAGGGATGAGTTCTTCTCTTTTTACTTGCTTTCTAGGCGATAACGGTGGCTTGCCTGCCTGTCTTCCAGGCGGGATTCATTGTCTTTGTTGAAGAGACGGGCTTGTGGATTTGCCTTGAGCCACTTATTTGCATTATTACAACTTGCTTGGGGTTTAGGTTTTTTTTAGTTTTTCGTTTTTTTTTTTTTTTTTTTTTTTCACTTGGGGGTGGGGAGGGTTTGCTTTTTCCCACTGTTGCATTGTCCATCGGGAAAGGAAAACGAGCCCGGCCTGGCATCTCTCACCCAGCCAGGGCGACCTTACAGCCCTTGGAAGTCTTGTTGAAATTACATGTCCTATATACCAGAGATGTTCCCTTTTCTAATAAGGTGTGCTGCGGAGACCCTGCCCATCCCCTCCCCTCCCCTCCCCCCCCCCTTTTTGTAGAATTTTATATCCTCTTGTAGTGGTGTCCTGTCCTCTCCATACCGCGTCACGTCGGCTGTTTTCCATCCTTCTTTCTCTCGGTCTCTCGGCCTCGGACTCCCTTCCCCTCTCCCCTCTTTCCCTCCAATGTCCCTTAATTCTAGCCATTTGATCATCGATTTCGCAAAGTGGCGGTGGCGGATATGAACAAATTCTGTTTCTCCCACAAAGAAGCGAAAAACGACAAAACTGTCCCACTTGGGACCGGCAAGCTTTGCTCCCGATGTTGTTTCAGGGAAAGCACGGAAAAGAGAAGAATCAGAAGTGGGCCGAGGACAAAAAGAGCCCTACTGGGGAGGGTAGAGGGGGAGGGAAGGGGGCCGTGGTCGTGGTCGTGGTGTTGGTTGTGTGTATGTGGCAAGGCTGGGATTGGCACACACATAATGCCATAGTGCGCACCGTACCATGCTGTGGGTACACAATCACCATCGTTCACCCCCTCCTTTTATCCATCCCCTCCCCAGCTCCGGCTCGGCCCAGGATCAAACCAGCCTACAAGCCAGGCTAAAGACAAAAAAAGTCCAACAAGCCTGAAACCAAGACAAGGGAGCCCAGCTCCGGCCGGGCAGTAGGATAAAGACAGATGGGGACGGAAATGAAGATAGAGATGGAGGCTAGGAGACAGGGACGTAGACCAAGACAAAAAAGGTCTGGCTTAGATAACAGGCAGGGTTTTTAATGTGACATCAGAACCTTGATCGAGGCTCAAGCTCAAAGCTAGAGGAGTGGAGGGGGGAGGCAGAGGAGAGGACAGAACGAGCGAAGGAACAGTGAAATGCGAGCTCCTGCGATAGATGTCATATCAAGGATGCCAGTGCAGTATCGCCTAGAACAACAGAGACGGAGCTAGCGAACCCTCAACCCCCTTTGCATCGCTTGCCTAACTTGCTCAAGCAAAGCCTTCTTCCGCCTTCTTTGCTTGGTGCTGGCTAACCTGCATTGCACTTCCCATCCCATCTTTGCATGGGAGAGTTTCAAGTCGGCCTGAAGGTTAGTTGTATGTGCACTTGGCGACCTGCGCCTTGCGTCGTGCAACTGCGTTTCTGTCTGCGTCTGTGTGTTTTTATCCTCTTCTTCTCTCTATTTCTCTTGTCCACTTGACCACTCCCTTTCTTTGCGCTCTCCAATAAGATGTGCCGTGCCCGTGTTCCCTTGCTATTCCCATGCCATTTAGGGCCGTCTTCTTGCCCTGCCCTGTCTATGCTTTGTTGCAATATCAAGTCAACCGAGGCTTATACTTTTGCGTAGCTGCAGATAAGTACCAAAAAGTACAGTTGTGGGTACTTGGGCACATGCCTGTGTGTTTGTTACATATGCCTACGTACCATGCTGTAGATACTTGCCTGTTAGATCCCCTCCCTCCCCCTCCCCATCTCCTCCTTCCCCTCCTTCCTTCTCAGGCCCTGGCTCTGTCCGTCTCTTCCTTCCCTCTTCCTCTTCCCAGCCGATGCTTCAAGATCTAGTGGTTGCGAGTTTGTGGGGAGCGAGTTTCCCCTCTTCCCCAGTTGTGCTTGGGGTTAGAAGGGGAAGATTGGTGGGCTTGACTAGCAAAGCCTAGGCCCTCACATCTTCTCTGGACAGAGAGGATATGGGCTGGTATCTGCAACTATGTGTCCTTTGCTAGTAGACCAGGATGGAAGGATAAGCAAGTAGACAGCCAGGCATCCGACAGACAGACTATGACATGGCATTTCTGGGGGCTTTCATCATGTGCAAAAGCGCAGCTGCGTCTTATTACGTTTTCCCTGTCTGCCTGTCTGTCTGTCTGTCTGTCTGTCTGTCTTGTCTTGTTTTGCATGTCCCTTTTCTCTCACCAACTGGACTGTTTCTCTTTGCCTTGAACCCTTGAAGCAGCCTAGCCTGTCTGTCTTTCTCCCTTCACATGTTAAGTATAGCTTTAGGACCTCCTCGCTCGACAGGGTAGTAGCCTGTCACTGTCGATGTGATTGTCCTTTTCTTACGAACCACTTCATTTTGATTTGGCCCATAATGGCCTAGCTCCGAATCATAGCCCTTGGGATGGGACGAGAATCTTCCTAGAGCAAGCAGCAGATGTACATGTGCAGACATACAGTCCACACATACACATGCACTCCAAACGCCCAACGCTAGTGTGCAGGCTGAATACCTGCTATACATGTTACGTATCTATGTATTCTTGACTGTTTTCACCCAAAGCAAGGCAATGCAGTGCAAATCACATCTCCAAGGCAAGCAACAAGCGAGGCAAGCAGACCAAGGACAAGAGACAGACAAGGGGAGGGGAAGCATACAGATGTGCCTTGGTGTGCAAATCCGTGCGCCTGCATGAATGGGCTGCCTTTCTTTGTCTTTGTCCAACAAGGCCCCGAGAACAAAGACCCTTTTCTTGCTTTTTGCCCTTCTTCATGAAACTAGAGGAGAGAAGGAGGAAAAAGATTTTCTGGGGAGAACTTTGAAGGGTTCATCTCCTCTCGCTTGTCTCTTAAGCTCTTCAGTCTTGCAAGTCTCTCTCTTTCTCGCCCACCCCGCCCCCTCCCCGTCCCTCGTTCCCCGTTCTTCCCCGTCCCTTGTACTCGTCTTGTTTTTTTCTCTTCACTGTCCTGATCCTCTAACCCGCCTAAACCAACAACTACGCCATTTTTCGTCGATCTCTCCTCCTGTCCCTTTCATCTCCGCTTGGCCCTTGGAGTGTTGTAGCCCGACGCCGCCATTGAACTGGCCATCAAGCCCTGGTAGTCTAGCCTTGGACTATAATCTCAGGGTTTGTAGATCGTCGGGCCTTGCTATTCCCGGATCTTGATGCCCTTTCTTTCCTAGTCTATATTAGTGTCAAATTGTAAATTGAGCCCTTGTCTTGATCGTGCGGGACGTCTCAATGAGCTGAATTGAATGAGGGCGAGAAAAATGGGTGCGTGAGCAGTGATTATCCAGGGGTATCAACTTGTGGCTAGGCTAGCCCATTAACTGATTCTCCTTTCGAAGTTTGGCATATGTGGCGCTAGCTCCCTATAACGAGGCGTTGGTGCGCTATAGTGTGGCGCTGCTAACGTCGCTCCAAGCATACCTCAGGGGTCCTATAAGCCCAGTGACGTCGTTAATATTCCTTTGTTTTCACCTGCCCCCCTTTGGCTTCATCAAGGTCACTCTTGATAACCTGGCCTTCAGAAAATAAACCACTTGCTTTTTTTCCCCTCACAAGCGCTCCGTATTCATCTCTCCTAGTCTGGGCATGTGGCCCTCATTGTCTTTCTCTTACGTTTCGATGTTGCAATGAATCCTTTTTTGTCATGATTGCCCTTCAGCCTCACACGCTTCTGCAAGCCATGCATATGTAATGTATATGGATGTATGTGTATATATGGGAAGGCTCCTCCTACTTGCATCTCCATCTGGGTCTAAAACATTCTCTCTCGAAGTTGAAACGGAGAGCCAGGCAAGAGGGGAAAGAAACACAGTTGACTGTGACTATGTACACATCATTACCGTGTTGAGTTAACAAATAGGTACCCATATAGTAACCAACCATGGAACATGACCAGCACCATACGTAGTTGCATGTGCCTTGTATGCGCAGGCCCCTCTTCAAGGAAGTGCGGGTTACCATGGACGAGTATTTTGCGCTTTCCTCTCCAGGTGCTCTGCATTATCTGGCCCAGGATTTTTCCTCTTTCTTCGGCCTCCTTGGAATTGCAAGCAACGCTACAGGACGGAGAGGCAGGCAGAAGAGAAAGGGGAGAAAAGACAAGAATCAAAGAGTGCCTGGAGGGACTATGCTCCAGAGGGGACGAAAAGAAAAACTGAATACAGGAAAAGAAAAGGCCCGTTTTTTGAAAAGAAGGAGAGCCTGGCCGGGTAGGGCAACAAGAAGAGAGAAGGAGCAAGGAGACAAAAGGCTGGCTCAACACATGCACGCAGATGTACTTGCATGTATTTACATCCCGGATACTTGTTTATTGTCGCACCCCACCTGCACCTTCACATGTCCAGAGCCAGGCCACATCAGGCAAGTCATTCTAGCTTCTTTTCCCTTTCCCCTCCTTACTAAGCTGCACTTCCCTTGACTTCCGTACTCTCCCCATACAGCAAGTGCGGACGAAGGACCTGGTACCACCCCAACGGGCATACACAAGACCACACTTTGCCAGCGCAACTTGCTTTTACTGCTCATTCTCTGTCTCCTGGCGATTTCTCCTCCCGTAGCAAGCAAGCTAGAATGTCGGCTAGAGCCCATGGTTTCACGCTACGAGAAAGGAGAACTCTGCGGCGGGGCTGACGTTGGTTATGCGCTTTCGTTGATCTATGATCTGCCCCCCGGCCACCTACATATGTGCCTTCTGCCCAGTGGTATGTAGCACATAGGCTATACTACACAGATGTATAGCCCAGCCGACGTATCTATGCTCTGGCCATCTGCGCAGATTCCGCGCTGGCCCCATCTGAGGATCCATCGAGCTATTATTGCCATCGCTGTGCTTGCATGCTGGCTGCATGCAGCCATCTACTCTATCGATGAATCTGCACCTGCACCTCCCACATAACCAAGAAAGTCGAGCAAGCGGCCACTTAGCAGCCAGCTCCCTAGACCAACTCTTACGCACGTACGCACGCACGCACAGGAATATATGCATAGAGATCCCGGCCATCCCATCTTCATCCGCTTGGTTTCTTAGCATCCCCTGGTCTCGGCCAGTATCTAGTATCAAAGGTGAGGGTGTCGTCTCCACCAAGAACAACAAGGCAAGAGCAAACGAAGGAGGGAAGAAAAAAACCCACATAAGATGGGTTGTTGCGTCCATCCGCCCTTCCTGCCTTCCTCCTGTTTCCTGCCCACTTTCCTGCCCACTTTCCTGCCTTCCTGTTCTTCCTGCCCCCTCTTTCATTGCCCCCAATAGCAAGCAGAATTGTGGGCCCTGGCGAACCTAACGAACGTCGTTCTAGACCGCGAGGAGAAAAGGGCGACTGGGGAGAGGGAAAAAAAAAAGAGGTGCAAGAAGTTTGGGTCAAGGCAGGGTTTGGCTGGTGAGGTGAGACAGACAAAAGCAAAAAAGCGCTGCTCAGTGAAAGAAAAAAGAAAAAGGTGCGGTGCGGTGCTTGCCTGTCAGGATCCGCTCTTTTTTGTCTTGCTTTGCTTTGCTTTTTTTTCTTCGTGCTTCAATCCGCCGTTTTGGGGTTATTTCCTTTTTCCAGCTGTTGGTTTCTTTGCAACTTCCAAGTGCCAACACCGTCATTTCCTTGTTCAGTCAGGGCCATCGATACCTTACATGCAAGGAAGACATTTTTGCTCATTGCCTTTGTGCGCAGTTGGCGGCCCGTGGCCAACATCAACAGCATAATTTGAAGACACGAAAAACCCCAAGAAGAGGAAGTCGAGAGGAAAGCAGGTTTTAGTTGTTTAAACGTTGTATTCGAAAAAAGCATCAGTTTGTGTTTGGTGACTTGTCACTTCCCTTGCTGGCTCCCTTTGACTTCCCTATTGTCTCCCCCCCCCCGTTCTGCCCGTCCTATAGGCCTGTTTTATAGGCCCATGCGTAGTACATCAAAGGCCCTTGTCCAACCACATGCCATACAAAACAACAGCGCTGTAACACTAAGCCCAACACGGATGCACTGTTGAATGTTGTTAACATATTGCACTTGGTATGTACCGTACATTACACATGTGCCATTGTGTTGGGCTTCCCTTCCTCTCGCTCTCCCCTCCTCCCCTATTCTCTCCCGCCGGCGTCTCTTTCTCCTGGATTTCTCATCTTGGCTGTGGCGTTAATGTCTGTCTGCACCTGTACACTTGTCCTCATGTGTACTTCTGTGTGTTGCACATCACTGGACTGGGCTAGGACCGGGACCAGGACCGGGACCAGGACTAGGGTTTGCGGACACGATCGAAGTCAATCTCAGAGAGAAAGACAGAGACAGAGAGCCTGCAAGAGAATTCCGACTCACCTCGGTGTCCATCTATTCTGTGTATGCGTGTGTATGAGGCTGGGGAGGGGCAGAGCGAGAAAGGAGGGGGCGTGAGGGGTGAGACGGGCAATGGACAGGCAGGAGATAAAATGACTTAAACAGAGACAATAAGACAAGTGACAAATATCGCAGCAAGGAGGAGCTTTTGTCAAAAACAAGGTCCATGAGTCCGAGAGACGAGATAGCAGGCAGGGCGCGGCCCAGAAGGGCAATCGGGAAGAAGATCTGCTCTGCCTTTGATTTTGAGAGCCTGGCCCAGAACAGGGCTTTTCGACGCACGCGCGCAGCAAAAGCAAAGACAGAAACCAGTCAATGTGAATGGCTAGTATGAATGATTTGCGTCTTTCTGCGCGAGCCGGACATGGTGGTGTGATTGATGAGAATTGTTGGCTTGCTGGCTTGCTGGCTTGCTGGCTCGTTGGTACCAAGACATCAAACAAGCCAGTCTCCAATCCGAGTAAAAGAGGCCGTTTGGGACTGAGTCTGGTCTTGGGCCTAGGCTTGGTGATATGACTCCAAAGCTAAATACGGTGCTAACGCCCGTACTGGTCCTTGTCTTGCTTCTGATTCTGGACTTGTTTCTGGGCTTTTTCTTCGCGCTTTTCTTAATCTCCCAAGCCGGGACCTTCTGCTCGTTTGCATCTCCATACTAGTCGCGGCGGATGCCGGGGAAGCAACAAAGATCTTCCCTCTCTCCCCCTCTCTCTACCTGCGCCTTTTGCATCCCTCCTTTCCCTATGCCCAAGCCCCCTTTTCTGCTTTCCAGCTCCCCGTGAGACCTCAGACGTGGCTGTTCCCAATCTCCCAACTGGACGGTATCAAGCCCATAGGTCTCACTTTCTCTGTATCGCCGATACCTCGGGCTCACAGTGCCACAGAAAAATATGTGGAGGAAAGGCGGAGGGAGGAGCGAGAGAATGGCCTGACCAAGCTGCGGACTACAGCCTGGGCAGACCATGGGACATGGTAATATTGTCCGTAGCCCACTCACTTCTGTAACCAACACCATAGATAGGTGGCTTGGGGTAGAATAGATAGAGATAGCACATCGTGTCCCACTGCCCTCAGACATGCACTGCAGGAAAACGACGGCCCAATCCAACTCAAGCAAACTTGGCTCAACCCAGCTGGTCTAGTCTACCCGGACTCGGCCTGTTAGAGATTTGCTTTTAGGACATCCGAAGATATGCAATGATACATACGTACGTACATACATAGATACACAGATAGGTAGATGCATATTTGTTCCCTCCGTATCTTGCGCCCTGCAAATGAAGCCCTAGAACCAAGCTGAGCCAGACAACTGGACAAACTTTTGCAGATCCAATCAGTAGAAAGGCAGAAGCTCCGGTAGCGGTAGCGGTGTGCCGCTCTGCAATAGTAAGAAGCACGTTTTATCCCTAGAAAGAGGGTTAACGATAAAGCGTCCTTTGCCCCAGTGCATGGCAACCGTTATTGATGAGGTTGCCCCAGCGAGTTGCCCGTGTGATGTGTGCCGTGTGTCGCGGGCCGTGTGCCGTGTGCCGTGTGCTCTACGCTCTGCCCAGGCCTCCTGCTGATGATTGGCGTTGCCTCTGCTAGCTCGTATTCCGTATCTTTTGCCGCTGGCTCTCAAAAGCACAATTCCGTACCATTTCCGTGTCCTACTCTAGCTCTGTTGTGTGTCTTCTGCCAAGCCCTATCCTAGACTATCCCCATACTACCTGCCACTACTGACTCACTATATCTTGTCCTCGCCTGTCTCTGTCTGTCTCTCGATCTCGGGTAGTATGATTCATAGATGCCCATGCGGCCAATGCCTTGTGCTTTGTCTCGCCTTTGGTTAAAGTCTGTCGTCTTCTTTCTTTTTTTTTTCTTTCCCCCTCTTCTTTGCCTCCCACAAACAGACATTCATTCATTTGAGGCTAGACTAATCAAAATATCGGCCTCCTCGCGGCATAAAGTGTATATATAGGTTACAAGGGCTGAACTGGGCTGAACTCAAGCTGTGTTGGTTAGGTTAGGTTGTGTTAGGTTGGGTTGGGTCAAGGCGATGCAATGCCCCCTCCCCCCTTCTTCTTCTATGGGCGGCAAAGCCACCCGCCAGCCCGCATCAGGTCGAGTCACCCACCACTACCTCCTACGCGTGTAGTATTTGCATGTGTACATGGCGAGTAGAAAACAGAAGGTAGCAGAGAAACCCAACAGAATGGAACGGGGGGGGAGTGAGGTGGCCATGAGTGGAGCAGAGGCTGCATAGGAGACATTGCGAACTTTGGGCCTTTGTCATACTAGGAAGCTAGTTGAAGCAGCCTGCTTACAAACTAAGACTTATGTGCATGTCTGTCTTTATAGAATTGTTGTCTGCATGTCTGTGTGTCTGCGTGCCCAAGACGGTATGTTTGTGTCGTCTTCACACGCCGAGGGAACGTGTTTATGTCTGCTCAGCACCTACAAGCCTTTACAGCCCATGGCCGCGACATTTTGTCATTTCTTGCCTTGTCTTGCCTTGTCTTGCCTTAGGTCGGCCTATCTGGCTGTGTTCTCCCGTGTTCCCCGTCAAGACTCAGCAGCATGGGCTGAACGCTTATGGTGTGGTTTTGTCCATGCATCGTTCGTTTTTCGCCCACCACTGCTTTCCGCGGAGGAAAGCTACGGGGGTCCTGCATGCTGTGTTCTCTAGGTGGATTTCATCACCGTATCCCGTGGTAAAAAGAGAGAAGAGAGGAAGGGGGCGAGAGAACTCTTTCGCCTCCGGTTGGCTGTGTGCTGGTAGAATTGTCTTCCTCTCGCTAGACAAGTGTAGATAGCTAAAGGCCCTACCTGAAAGTTGTTTCGGTCAGCTTGCATTGGCACGGAGCACAGAGTACACGTTGGACGCAGAGACAAGCCCTGCTAGTGCCCTATGCAGATCGCCAGCGTCGCCTTTGCCTTGGCTTGACTTTTTCTTCGCCACCTCCATCTACGATCTCCGCTCACCCCTATCACCCCCGCTGCTCTCCTAGATACATGCATTAGCCTAGCTTCCGTCTACTCCAGCTTCAGGCTCAGCTTTCGTCAATACTCCTTTGTCATTCTGGGGATTTAGGGCCTCACGGTCTTTGTGCGTCCCTGGAGTGGCTGCGATCGTCGGCCTGGCCTCGTGATTCCTTGGAACCTTTGTTTGTCATTTGCTTGTCTTGTCTTAGCGTCCTGATAGCTCAGAAAAGGCCATCTGTTAACTTACACGTATCCCATTTGGAGAAACAGACTCTCCCATTGGTTGTATAGTGAGATGGAAGAGCAGAGCTCACCCGAGGTACTTGTCAAAACCCTTGACCGAGTACGCTCGCGTCCTTGTCTACTAGATTTGATCAGCTTCAGTCTCGCTCTACGGATGGAATAATGCAGATTGCGTCTATATGATTTTTACAGGCAGGAAAAAGCATCCATGTAAACAAGTATATAGCAAGTATATCAGTGAAATAGAGAAACCAGTCAGCCATAGGCCCGACAATGGGGCATCTTGACAATATAATCGACAGAGAAAACTTTTTGTGAAGATAAAAGCAACGAAAGAAACGAAAAAAAAAAGAACCAAATAATGAAAAGCCAAAATGAGGAAAGAAAGAAGACAACGTATAAAGGTATTGTATTTCCGCTTGACAACCTCGATGCTTTGGGGGATAATGAGCCAGAAGAAACAAAAGCAGTTAAGGACCAACAGAAAAGCAGAAAAGAACACACCCGCCCCTTAATCATGATCAAAACAAGAAAAAAGCCCCGCGAAAAAAAGAAGAGAAAAAAAAACGCCGTAAAAATGATATCTCCGTCGTTGTATATCGGGGAACAAAGCCAAGGCCGGGCCAAAGCAATCACGCCGGTAGGCCGTGGTGTATGTATGTGTATGTGTTACGTGCCCCCTATTAGAAGATTCGGGTTGGGGTTTATTCCGCGTTATATCGATGGACCGTAAAGAAAAGGAAAAATAAAAAGCAAGAGGTTTTTCCAGTAAGACAAAGAGAATGCTGAAGACGCTCAAAAGGAAAAACAGTATCAAAGGAAAAAAGTAAAAAAAATCAAGATAAAAATCAAAGCCTCACCATCCCCGTCCTGGGTCTGCCCCGGTCTTGTTTCCCCGTCGGTCGAGGCTGGCATCTTGTACAATTGCCATTGCCACTCTTATCGGCATGGACCAGACAGACTCCTAGCCTCTACCACCACTGCCTTGCCGGTCTCTCCGTGATACCAGGAGATCATACATGCGGTGAAGCTTCTCGCCGTTCAAAGGTACCGATTCCACAGGCCAAAGATCCGCCAGGAACTTCCAGAACCCATCTCGCGTTGACTTTTCCACCTTGGATCCGCGGATCTCGTTTTCAAGGAAATCGCCAATCACCAGCAGCTCGTCGCCGTATATCTTAGCACGATCCTTGTTGCTGCGTACACGTTCCTTGGTGGTATCCAGAATACGCTCAAAGTTTTGCCGCACCGGTTTGAGGAGCAGCCAAAGAAGGGTATCGTTATCTGGGTTTTCGAGCTCCGCTAGGTGATCGCCTTGTCTCCGAAGTTCTGCAAGACGTCGGAGTGCCCGTGCTCGGGCATCTTCGGAGGCAGAATCCGAGCGGGGGCCGTAGTCATCACGGCGGTCGCTTTTGCGGTGAGACCGGTCCCGGTCCCTATCGCGGTCCCGGTCACGATCACGCTCTCTATCACGGTCACGCTCGCGGTCGCGATGGTCCCGGTCCCATTCTCGGTCGCGCTCTCGGTGGTCATCTCTGCGCCCTTCGCGGCGAGGATCCTCAACACGACGGCGATCATCACGGTATCGATCATCGCGACGAGCATCTCGGCGGTCGTCATCCACTCGTCGATGCTTAGGAACACGGGCTTCATCCTCGTCACGGCGTTTGCGTTTAGGCGAGTCGGACTCACGATCCCGGCTGTTGGAGCGACGGCGTACCTCTTCAGATCGGCGTTTAGGAGCCCGTTCATCGCCATAGGTAGTTCGGCGTTTGGCATCAGTCCGAGCACGATCGGCTTCCCGGGCTCGATTTCCGCTACCATTCCGGGACATGGAGGGGGCAGGCGAGCCAGTATCAGGGCGGCGAAGGCCATTGGTACCGGTCAGCTTCTTATTGGTTCGATGGTGATTTTCCACAATCCTTTGCGCGGCAACATCATTCGAATACTTGGCATAGACAACTGTGAGCAGATATTCGGCTCTTCGAGTCAGATGAACCGCTCCTGGAGCTTTGATCTTGTCTCCTCCCTTGGTGCGTTCCTCCTTCTTTTCGATGCGGTGCTCTTCCAAGAAGAATTTGTTTTGCATTTCCAACTCAACATCGTCGCGAATTTGGGTCCAGGCACCAAAACCATAGCGGTCAATGCCAACCAAGAGCATTCCATCTTCACGGGCACCCCAAGGACATGAGTAGTGAGCAGACTTAGTGGCCTCGGGAAGACGGAACGATCGCCAATCGCTGGTGTTACTTAGAGCAAGACGAAGCATGCGAAGCTGAGGAGGGCGCTCGACAGGTGTTTCGGCATTGACTTTTTTCAGTACGCCAAAATCAAATAAAACTGCCTTTTTGTCCTTCTTCGCCAGGCTTTTGCCATGCTTCTTCTCCTCTTCCTGGATGCGAGCTGCGTGTTCTTCAACTACGCGCTTACACTCGCTGATGAAGGAGTTCACAAAGTCACTAATCACGCCCCTATCGCGGTCGGCAAGCTTAGCGTCTTGCACAATCTCATCGCCCCTATCCTCCATCGAGCCATAACGCTGCAGAGCACGAATCAAGTTGCGCTGCTGACGCTCACTGAGAGGACGTCTGGGGTCGAGCTGCATGGCTCGACGATTCTCCTGATCGCGCTCCTTTTGAAGCTCTCGCTGGCGCTTCTTAGCCAGCCTATCAGCACGGTCATCCGAGTCGATAGCAATGCGGCCCTTGAGAGTAGCCTTGCGAGGAGCGTTTTCCTCGCGCATCTTCTCCAGGTATTCCTCGTGTTGGCGTTTTTGCTCCTCTTCCTTGAGATGTGTGAGTTGGTCTTCGGGAATGATGTCATCCCAATCCATGGCTAGACCATCAACCTTGACATCTGTGTACTGCATAAACGAGTCCCAGTCAATGCCGCCATTGCTCAGATTCATCTTATCCGTAACTGCCGTCTTCGTGACCTCCGCAGTCTCTAAAATCTTGTCAATGTCGAGTTGTTCCAAACGTTCTTGGTTGCCAGACTGCTCAAACATTTTCTGGGAACGCATGCGAAGCACCATCTGGATATCTTCAGAGGACGAGGGCCCATCAATCTTAAGACCACGGCGATCCATTTCTTGCCGCATAGATGCATCATCGTCAGTAAGACCGGCCTGAATGGTCAAGTACTCTAGAAGAAGCTTGTTACGAGCACGCTCAAGAACCTCTTCCTCGACAGTCTCCTTAGAGACAAGTCTGTAAATGTTGACCGGCTTTTTCTGGCCGATGCGGTGGGCTCGGGCCATTGCTTGCAAATCGGCTTGCGGGTTCCAGTCTGAATCAAAAATAACGACCGTATCGGCAGTCATGAGGTTGATTCCCAGACCACCAGCACGCGTCGAGAGCAGGAAGCAAAAGTCGTCGCTATCCTCAGCATTAAAATGGTTGATGGACAGGCGACGTGCAGAAGCATTGATGGTGCCATCCAGACGCTGGTACTTATATCCACGGAAGTTGAGATACTCGCCTAATAGATCGAGCATGGCAACCATCTGGCTGAAGATGAGAACACGGTGGCCATCACGCTTAAGCTTAGTGAGAAGCTGATCAAGAAGCATCATTTTTCCACTGCTCGTAACAAGGCTCTTCATTGTATTTTCACGTGATTCATTGCCGTTTAGAAGCTGCTTTTCAACACCATTGATCATGTACGGGTGGTTGGAGACCTTTTTCAGTTCCATCATGATGTTAAGAAGCGAGTTCTTCTGGCCACCAGTCGCATTACAAAGTGCAGAGTAGTTTTTAGTGAGAACGGCCTTGTAGCATTCTAGTTGAAGATCAGAAAGCTCGACACGAATGATCTTCTCTGTCTTAGGTGGCAAGTCGGACTCGACAGTCTCCTTTGTCCGACGTAGGATGTAGGGGGCAATGCTCTTATGAAGCTCTTGGAGTTGATTCTGAGCATCGGCAGCAGACAACGACTCAATATCAGAGTTGATGGTCACTTTTCCGGGGTTGAGGAAGTCCATGAGAGCAGCAAGCTCGCCAAGGTTGTTTTGGATAGGGGTGCCAGTAATCAAGACCTTACAGGGGACATTAAGGCTCACAAGCTTGGCATACAACTGCGACTCGCGGTTTTTCAAGCGATGAGCTTCGTCTACAGCTAGCACTTGCCACTTAAATTGTTGGAAGAATGAGACATCAGCCATAATGTAGTCGTACGAAGTAACAAGGACGTTGAACTTGGGGCGCTTTGGGTTGCCATTAATCATCATCTCGTTATTGCGGATGATAGTACGAGCGCTTTCGGGACCAAGATATGTCACATAGTTGATCTCGGGGGCCCAAAGGTCAAAGGTATCGCACCAGGCGGGGACGACACTGAGAGGGGCAACAACCATAAAAGGTCCTTCTTGTCCACGTGAGTTTAAGAGCCAGCTGAGGAACGATACGCTCTGAACAGTTTTCCCTAGACCCATTTCATCGGCAAGAATGACATTGTTTCCTCGTGTCCAATTGAGAGCCAAGAACTGAAGGCCACGGAGCTGGAAAGGGCGAAGCTGTCCGCCAGTAATATACTCAGGCTGGGCATCGAGTTTGGTAAACGGTGACCGAGTATCGAGATTTGATTCTCGGCGGTCAGATATCCAAGAACGCGATTGGCGATCAAGGAATTGGTCGATCTTGTCCTGAAACTTGCCACTGATGTCTTGGGCATCTTCCCAGGTGCAGTCTTGGTAGGTGAGGCCTTTCCATTTGATGTAGTACTCGGTGCGGCCTTCTTCGTCGCTACGAACAGCGACAACACGTTCCACTTTCTTGTAATCTTCCAAGGCCTCTTCGCTGCGTTCCTTGTCCATGAGGAACTGTTCACGCTGTTCGGGAGTGACATCAATCTCAAGGATCACGCGCTTATCAGCCTCAACGGTTTTACGGAAATAGTTCTCGACCTTGCGGAAGCCACGAGTGTCACGTAGCGTTTCCCAATCTTGCCAGGTAGCATGCATGTGAGAACTTCCTTGCCATCGGATATTATACTCGTAGTCTGCTTTGGAGGAGTAAAGTGATAGTTCCCTATCTGGCAACAACCGATGGCCAATTACTTCACCAACATACGGTGAGTCATCGATCTCGGCTTCTTGTTCTCTCCAGCCAGGCTCTTCGTCGTCTTCGGAATCAAAGTCGCTTTCTTCGTATGCCCCTTGTTGGACACGAGCAGCGGCTCTGGAAACTCTTTTTTCCGTGAGAGGGGTGTTGGAGCTGGATTGCCGGGCACGCCGAGCCTTTTTGCGGAGTGACTTTCCTTTTTGTCCACCATAAACATCTGAGTCTGAGTCTGAGTCTGAAACGCGGCGCGAAGTTGTGACAGGAGTAGATCGCTTTGAAGCTATGTGGAAGGTTTTAAGGGTTAATCGCGGAAGACTAGGGGACGGTAGGCGACGACAATGCGCATGTCATACTAGGACTTACCAGCTCTAGAGTTGACAACACGACGTTTGGTGGGTTGTCTGGAGGATGGGGTCTCGTCTGAGTCCGAGTCTGAATCTGAGTCGGCCTGGTATAGAGTTAGCATACAGTAAGGCAGCTTTAGGGTTTCCCCAGATCGGGACAGAGGGAGGGCAGCATTGTCGCATACAATTTTACGTGTTTGAACAGCCCGTGACTATGGAAACGAAGTTAGCCATTGGTTCATTAAGTCTATGCGACTCCAACGTACGCTTCTCCGCAGCCCATAGAGCTCTGGATTATTCTTGATGTACTCGTCTTCATCGACAGTCATTTTGCGCTTAGTGCCTCGTCTAGAGGCGGATGTTGACTGAACGTCATCTTCCTCATCTACTTCTTCGACGCTATCTTCAACCGCAGATTGTATGCTTTGTTCTTCCATATCATAATCACCATCGCCGGAAACGTCCTCCGATGCTTTTTCACTAGCGTCGGATTCATCATGGGGATAGGCGGTATCATGGTCATATGATATGCCATTGTGAGATGCGTGGGTACTAGGGGATGTTTCTGAGAGTTCACTGCCAGACATCTGGTCGACGACATCAATATCGTCTTGGTCACTGTCGGACATGGCTTTCTATAGAAGAGGAGGGCAAGGGGGTGAGGTTAGAAGGCCAGTGTGAGATATCGTGAAGTTGGCGGGATAGGCTGGATCTAGAAGGGTTGAAGGACGGCATGGTTAGCTACGAGGTAAGAGGAAATACGAGGCTACGGACAGGCGGAGAGATAAGACCAAGTGTTTGCGACCATAACCATGACAATAACAGGCAGAAACGATTCGTAATTGGAAAACTAGAGCCTCCAGAAGTATTTGACATGATGCTGCGATGATAGCCGGTCCCCGGGAAGAATGATGATGATGATAGTGATGGAACAGTGCATTGAGCCTGCTGTGGATGGCTGAGGCAATATGCGAAAGATTTGATGGCATCAGCAGCACGGGGCGACTTCGTTTTTGGGATAAGCCGGCAATACAACGCAATATTAAGCTCATTTACATGCAGAAACGACGTCATGATGATCAAGAAGCGGTATGAAGATGGGCGGTGATGATGGGAAATTGAGACGCGATGGGAAAGCTGTAGCCATGTACGGATTGGGAACTTACCAGTGTGGAGCAGCAACGAGAATGCCGAAATCTCACAAGCGACGATTAGAAATATAAAGTAAAAAAAGGGTATTTCTAGTTATCATCAGCTCCGAAATGACGGATATAAAAGGGATAAATATTTGGAGGGTCGTGTTGGTTGATGGGTTGGATGGCGATAGCCCAAAATTCAGTGGTTGTTAGAGAGTTCAAAAGTTGGTGAGGATGGAAGGCGGAAAGAATTGTTAAAGCGTTCGGCAGAATTAACGTGGGTCAGGGAAAAAAAAGTAGGACCAGAGCCAGGCAAAAAAAGGCAGTTAATGTGAAAGGCCGAGCCTTTTCTCTATATTAGTGCGGGACGCGACGCGCTGATTGGTGGATTTCTGTGGTTTTGCGCCACATACTTGTCTAGTAGGCACACGCCACACACATTCACACGCCACGTCAGAAAAAGAATAGCAAGCAAGACCAGAAAACAAACAGAAAATCCAAGTCAAGCTTGATCAGCCACGCTCAGCATCTGAGGACCAATTGCAAATATATCTCTTTGTTGTTCTTCTCTTTTTTTTTCGCTCCGTCACAATTTGTTGAGTTAAATTTCTGTAACCTTTGTGGCTGTCGTGCCCGTTAGGGTCTCTTGATGTTTCATAGGGTTACCCTCTGGTGTCTGGGCTTCCTAACTCAACTAAGTTCTTTCATCTAAATTGGAGCCTCTGGAAAGCAATGCACTTGCACAGGTACCAGTACTTATTTTCTGACGCACTGCAGTATGGTGCCTCATGTACCTAATACCCGTAGACCCTAGCACCATTAATCGACTACTAATAACCGACGATTCACAGGCGTCCAAAAAATGCTTACCCACAAAACCCACTTGCATTCGCCAATGTGGTTGGCTGGAGCGCAACGCCAGTAAATTATCGTCCCTTGCTTTAAAATTCTGGCCTGAAGATTTCTTTTTTTGTTCATCGGTGGGAACGACGATAATCACGAACAAATTGATCTTGAGGACTGACCGTGATTGTCGGCATTCTGAAGCGTCAAAATTGCTGGTATCAAATACCAGTCGTTAATTTCGATTTTAAAGCTCATTTTGTGTCTTTGATTCTTTGAATTATACCACAAGAAAAATCCCTTGCGTTTACGCTATTCAAAATGTCCGACAAACTCACGAGGTAAGAAAGGGCCCTCATCGCCTAGCTACGAGCTTTGGGGCTATCAAAAAGCTTCAACTAAGTCATTTCTGACCATTGCTCTTGCTTGTAGAATTGCTATTGTCAGCACCGACAAGGTTTGTTAGAATCCATGCCCACCAAACCACGCCCAAGGACTGCTACAAATCAGCCTTCAACACCCCGCTACCCCGCCACGGGCTACCTTCCAATGGCAATACGATGATCTTGCCCACCCCATCCGACAGCTGTGTCCGCTCAGTTGCGAATTCAGCTCCATGTGTAACGAACTGTTATCGCTAACATAGAGACCCCACTGCTATTATAACAGTGCAAACCCAAGGTATGGATATACAACCTAGGCCTCACCAGACCTGCCTCCTAGCTAACCCAGCTTCCTATAGAAATGCCGTCATGAGTGCAAAAAGTCGTGCCCCGTCGTCCGCTCCGGAAAGTTGTGTATCGAGGTGAATCCTGATGCCCGTGTTGCCTTCATTTCTGAGGGTCTCTGCATTGGTTGTGGTATTTGCCCCAAGAAGTGCCCCTTTGGTGCTATCACTATCATCAACCTGCCCACCAACCTCGAGTCCCAGGTCACCCACAGATACTCGGCCAACTCCTTCAAGCTACATCGTCTACCCATGCCCCGGCCCGGAAATGTTCTAGGTCTAGTCGGTACCAACGGTATTGGAAAGAGTACCGCTCTGAAGATTCTTAGTGGCAAGCTTAAGCCCAACCTTGGCCGTTTTGACAATCCTCCTGACTGGGAGGACGTCATCAAGTACTTCCGTGGCTCTGAACTGCAGAGTAAGTAGAAAAAGCGGGTTGGACCCTTGGCGTGCACTCTCAATGCAGACATGACCAATTTGCTAACTTTACTAATAATTCTAGACTACTTCACTAAGCTCTTGGAAGACGACCTGAAGGCTGTTGTCAAGCCTCAATACGTTGACCAGATTCCTCGTGCTGTGCGCACCCCCCAAAAGTCTGTCAAGTACTTGATCGAGTCGCGCAACACCCTGGACAACATGCAAGAGGTGGCGGATGTTCTTGGTAGGTGTCGCCTTACGGATACATATTTTACGGCCAATGGTGCACTGTCATGCTAACTGCAAACTGGTGAACAGAGCTAAACCACATCATGGAGCGTGATATTAATCTGCTTTCTGGTGGTGAGCTTCAGCGTTTCGCCATCGGTACCGTTTGTGTGCAAAAGGCTGATGTGTAAGCGGAATTTCCCCTTTGAGTTTAAGCAATCACATGCTAATCCTCTTTAGTTATATGTTTGATGAACCTTCGTCTTATCTTGATGTCAAGCAGCGTCTTGCTGCTGCCCGTATCATCCGCTCTCTTCTGCGTCCTGACGACTACGTCATTGTTGTTGAGCACGATTTGTCAGTTCTCGACTACCTTTCTGATTACGTTTCAGTCCTATACGGCCAGCCTGCTGTCTACGGTGTCGTGACTCTGCCGTACTCTGTCCGCGAAGGTATCAACATCTTCCTCGATGGCCATATCCCCACTGAAAATCTGCGTTTCCGCCAAGAAGCCTTGACCTTCCGTCTGGCTGAGGGTGCCGAGGACCTCCTTGTCGACAAGTCGCGCGCTTTCAAATACCCTAGCATGGAAAAGACACTGGGCAACTTCAAGCTCCGTATTGACTCTGGTGATTTCACCGACTCTGAAATCATTGTTATGATGGGTGAGAACGGTACTGGAAAAACCACTTTCTGCCGTCTTCTGGCCGGCGCCCTCAAGCCTGACAGCAAGCAGCAGGTGCCAGAAATGAAGATTAGCATGAAGCCCCAGACTATTACTCCCAAGTTTGAGGGAACCGTCCGTCAGCTGTTCTTCAAGAAGATCAAGGCTGCTTTCCTGTCGCCTCAGTTCAACACCGATGTCATCAAGCCTCTAAAGCTGGAAGACTTTATTGACCAGGAAGTGAAGAACCTGTCTGGTGGTGAGTTGCAGCGTGTCGCTATTGTTCTGGCCCTGGGTATCCCTGCCGACATCTACCTTATCGATGAGCCCTCTGCCTATCTAGATTCAGAGCAGCGTATTGTTGCCGCCCGCGTTATCAAGCGTTTTATCATGCACGCCAAGAAGACGGCTTTTATTGTCGAGCACGATTTCATCATGGCTACGTATCTTGCTGATCGTGTCATTGTATTTGATGGTCAGCCAGGTATCGACACCCATGCCAACACCCCTGAGTCGCTGTTGACCGGCTGCAACACCTTCCTGAAGAATCTGGATGTCACTTTCCGCCGTGATCCCACAAACTTCCGTCCTCGCATCAACAAGGCCAACTCGCAGCTTGACCAAGAGCAGAAACTCAACGGCAATTTCTTCTTCTTGGAAGAAGGTCCCAAATCGTCTTGAATCAGCTGTCTATAAGGACAGGCGCAAGGACAAGCGGAAGCATACACCCCCGCCCTTGTATCTATACAACACTTTCAATTCATTCGGTCCCGGCGTTCTAGGAGTTCAAAAAGCGCTTTGTAAAACCAAGAAGAAGCGCAGCTGTCACGGTGGCTCGGTTGCGTTCGAGCTTGGAATAGATGACGGATGCGACGAAGGCGACAAAATTGAGACCGACAGCAAGCGACAGAATCAAGCCACAGTTATTCCCAACAAACCCCCAACCTCAGTTTACTTTGCATGCAAGATATGCATCTGCAGTGCGATTTCATGGTGGCAGCAGCCAAAGCCCTGGACCCACCTCCAAGGCAAAGCAAGCCAAGCTAGATCACGTGTTGCCGTCCCACACAGTTGAATTCTATTGGCGAGAATGGCTGAGCACTTTGAGCCGCCTGATTAACTTCTTCAATTCATTTGGCCTTAGCCTGTATTGCACATAGACATGGGATGAAGTAGACAATGAGTCTTTGCTCGTATTTTGTGTTGTGTGCTAATATCAGCAAGGCGAGGCTAATATCAACGAGTTGAGATGAGTGTCTTGGGCATGTGGTGTGATATGTTGATATTGTTGTTACTGCCTCAGGCGTCCAAGTTGTAATTCAATTTGATGTTCTTTTGTTTTCCGTTTCCTTTCAATCTACCGTTTGTTCTGCCTGTCTACGAATGTGAGCTCGTAGATAATTTATAATGTGCATGATCCGATTGTAGAAACTTGTCCTGTTGTGTATTTTTCTTCTAAATGTTTCTATGGGTCACACCTTGTATACCACCTGTACTTCCCCTACCATAATTATGAGAAGCAGAAGCACTCTAGTCCTAGGTACAACTGAATAAAAAGGAAAAAAAAAAGAAAAAAAATTACTGAACGAAGCCATGCGCTGCATGGCCCTTATCGTCTACTCCTCAATTTCCCCTTCTTCGCTGCCTGAGTTCATAGCCACATCGTCGTCAGTAGTAGCAATGGCAGCCTTGCCTAACTTGCCAGTTGTCTTGTTTGCTTCCTTAGTGGGCGCGGCGAGGCTGTTGCTAGACTTACTAGCCGACAAGTCAACGGGGGACTTCTGGCGCTTGCCAGAGGACCCGTTGGCGCTAGAGTCAGTGGCAGCCATGCCATTGCTGGAGCTGGTAGTGCTGGGTTCAGGAGCGGGTGATTTCTTGGATGGGCGCTGGTCACGAAAAGGGGTTTTCTCACGGGGTGTTCTCTCGCGAATAGTGCGCTGTCTCTGTCGATAAAAAGAGGTATTAGTTTTTACACTTTGAACAGGAGGAAAAAAAATAGGGGTAACGTCAAAAAGAGAGAAAGGCCTTACTTTGCTATCACGTCGGTCATCTTCTTCATCGTTGCGCCGACGGCGGGCTGCGGAAGGCCGCTCATCATCGTAGTTGAGTTCATCAAATGAGCCTCCGCGCTCGGTACGGCGGCGGTAAATGCGATCGTCGTCTCGGGAGTGGCGGTCACGTTCGTAGTAACTTCCTTCATCGCGACGAGATCGATGGCGATCGTATTCGCGATCTCGTTCCCGTTCCCGCAGTCGGTCTCTTTCGCGATCGCGGTCGCCTCTATCCTTGTCCCGGTCATGATCTCTGTCACGGTCTCTGTCACGATCCCTCTCGCGGTCGCGATCTCTTTCACGATCGCGAGAACGGGGCCGCTCCCGATCAGACCGGGCTGTCGTGGTGGCCGATGGGTCAAGAAGCGACTCGGCGTTTCTGCGAGAGTTGTTGCGCTCGCGCTCGGCGATAGCCTTGCGACGATCTGCTTCATAGGGATCAGCTTCGGCCGAAGCAGGCGTTGCGGGCGACCTGCTCCGGCGTCTTCCAGCTCCACTGCGGTGTGATCTCTCACCTCTCGAACCATCTCTCTCGCGGTACAGGTCGCGGTCACTTGAGGCCCTATCGGCTACGGCTGTGCCACGGCGGCGTTGTTGGCGGTCGCGCTCCTCGTCGTCGCGCTCCTTGTTGCGGCGTTGGACCTTTTCAAAGATGCTGCGGCGGGTTTCGTCAGAATACAGATACTGGAACTCATCACTACGGGAGATACGAGGCTTCAGCTTCTCGTAGGTATCAGAGGAACCAATTGGTGGCTCCAGGCGCTTAAGATAGGTCTTGAAGTTTTCAGCAGCTTTACGCTGGAGACGTTCGGGATACCGTTCTTCATCGGATCGTTTGAGCTTCTTTTCCTGTAGCTGTATGGCCAAGGTGTTACTGTTAGTAAAAGAAGGGGGTTGATATCAATAGCAAAATACAAAAAATACATACCCTCTCGAATAAAAGAGTAAGAATATCAGGGTCAGTGTCAGCAACACGAGGGTTATCTTTGATTACGGCTTGGAACTCGTCGAAAGTAGTTTTGGACGTCACCTCAAAGCGCTTATCGTCAAGGATGTCGAGAATATCGTTGCGAAGGTTACGCAGCGACTTTTCTTCGTCTTCTACAACATCCCAGAAGAGCTCCTGGGCAGTGGAGCCCGATTGGCCAGCCATAGCAATGTAGCGCTCTTCATTCTCGATCAAGGGGAAGACCTTGGACCACTTGCTAGCAGCATTAATCTTCCCCGCCTTGCGTAGCTCGGTGAGCAAATCTAGGAAAGCATCGCGGTTTTTGCGTTCACTGCGGTACTTTTTGATCTTGTTCTGTTGCTTAGAATCGTTGAAGGTTCGTTCTAGTGCTTTGACATGACTCTGGAATGAGGTAAGCACATCAAAATCGCTCAGGGACTGGTACTTCTCTTCACTCTTGAAGAGAGGTGCGTTGAAAATTTGTGTTTGGGCATCAGCCCAACGGGTGTAAGGCTCTAGGTTCAGGCTTCCAAGAATTTCTATCAAGCCGTCCATGGCAGCCTTGCGTTGTGAACTTTGGTTCTCAGTGTGCGCTTTCTTTAAGCCAACCACGTACTCGATAAAAAGCTGGCGGCGTTCATCCTCGTTGTTTGTAGAGCGGAATATAGTTTCACCTTCGATTATAGCGCGAGCAGTCTTCCAACGGGTGTAATGCTTGATTTCATCGTGGCTCTTGAGCATTGTTTCAAAGTCAGAGCGTAGTTTAGCCATTCTCTCCTTGGCCTTTTCGCGATCCTGCTCAACCACATTTTGGCAATACTTGTCGAAAGCAACCTTGCGATCACGGGGATCGCGAATGGCGCGAAAGTGAGGGTCTTTGGCAGAGGCGCGGATGGCCTGCTCCCAAGTCCAATCATGTTGAACTCCGCTGCGCTTTAGGAGCTTGAAGAAGGCTGCCTCGCCTTCCTCGGCCGATGCGAACTCGGGGTCAGGAACCGTGGGAACGAAGACGGGGCCCATAGACTCGAGGTTGTGTGCGCTAGGGCGATATGAGTCCCTCTCTCCGCGATTGTCGCGGTGGTAGTCTCTATCACGGTCCCTATCACGATCCCTATCCCTATCCCGATCGCGATAATCACGGTGGTCTCTGTCACGGTCTCTGTCGCGGTCTCGGTCTCGGTAGTCGCGTGAATCATGGCGGTCTGGTGCAGCGCTAGCAAAGCCAACTCGGTGGGGAATCGAGGGACTAGATAAATATGTTAGTAGCCAGGTAGCGGTTCAACAGTACCAAGCAAATGACCTACGTTGAAGAGGCTGGGACACCGAGCGCCAGCTTGTAAACCTCGGGCATTTCCCAAGAGCTCTGCTGCGTTTCGGTGTTGTACCAGTACTTGCGACCGCCATCAGCTGTATACTCCTTCCATGGCTGGTTGGCTAGAGCGCGCTGTTGGATGAGGTTAGTATAAGGCTTCAGGATGCATTATTCATATGTGCGAGATACCATACCTCTGCCGGAGTCATCATATCTTCAGGTTTCTCCCATTGCGTTGCGCCTGTGACGGTATTGTGGTAATACGTGCGCCCTTCCCCACTAGTGTGAGCTTGCCAGGCTCCCGCTGCAGCACTCATGGTGAATAACAAGATTCCAGATTCAAGCTTTGAGAGAAATATTTCGGATTACTGAGCAGAAAAAAGTTTGAGATCGAAATTGCGGCTAACTAGGAGCTTCGCTAGGGGCGGTCTCGTAGTGATGGTGTTCAATTGTTCTTAGGACCATAAGAAAGTATGAAAAAAAAAAGTTGATCCTAGTCGTCGCGTCGTGCGCTTAGTCAAAGCCCAGCCTCGCATCGCATCACGTGATCACACATCGAATACTTTCCTCAGCCTTGCCTGGTATTCCTAAGACCCACAGTTGACAACTGTGTTTCACAAAGGATAAGCTTATGAAACGTTCACCTTGCACGATCATCAATACATGTTACAGATTGTGCTAATGGTTTATCCTACGGAACCGTAACCATTGGAATGCGGTAGGTGGTTTTTATAGCTTTGGATGTTTTCTGTAGCTAAGACTTGGTATTATTAATTTAAAAAGTCGCACAACAATCATTCTCGCCCATGGAGTATCTAAGCTCAACTCGTTCTCCAGAAACTAAGCTAATAACAGCCAGTCCAAGCTTGGCATCAAGTGTTTGGGGCTTGAAACCTTGCCCATATTTCAAGGCAAGACGGTTTTCTCAGCGCGCCATATCTCTTGATGTCCACCAGCAAGCTCTTTCTTTTTATTCTCTCTGGGCACATCCTAAGAGCCTATATATGAGATTCTTTATCCGCTTATTCGCTAGCGGCGGGGTCCGAAGAGCCCTGGAAGTCCACGGCCGTACTGGCATCACCTGCATTTTTCTCATCAAGAGCAACGTTCTTGTTGAGCTTGGTTAGCTCCTCTTCGCGCTTGGCAGCAACACTACCGTCAGCGTCGCCGTTCTTGCCGATTTCAATATCGGCTAGTAAGACCTGCAGCTCAAGCTTCAAAACCTTGTTCTTGATCTTGCCGTTCTGTAGTGCCTTTCCAGCATCGGTGTCCTCTCCAGCAGCTTCGATAGCTTCGTTGAAACCACCAGCTTCGGTCTCCGCATTTTCAGCAGTTACACGAGCAGCCTTCATGATGGCGATGTCATTGTCACTGACATCAGCAGGATTGGCACGGAATGCAGCAGCCTGGGAAGGAAATGTCATGTTAGCTCTGGTCGTATAAAAAAGGCTTGTGTGGGTTTGCATCGTGCGACATACGTTGAATTCGTCGTCAACCTCTTGCAGGGCATTACCAGCGACACCAGAAGAAACCTGGAAGTCGGCATAGTCCTTGACGGTCAGAACATCAGCCCGCTTGGAAACACCCGCATCGTAGGCAGGGGCGGCAAGAACCGACACAACCAGGGTAGAGAGAATGGTAAGCTTGGAGAAATACATGATGAAAAGGGAGTATTAGAAAAAAAAAAGTAGGGTAAGATTAAAAAGAAGAAAATTATACGTCAAAAGGAAGTAATTGGCCAGCAAAACGAAGAGAATAAAAAGCAGCACAGCTGAAAGAAGAGAAAAAAGCGTGAGATATCAGATGAATGATGAGGATGATGAGAAGGATAAACCAAGAAGATGATTTTGAGCAGATGTGCGCCTGATATTTATACAAAAAATCGCTTCAGTCAAGCTCTAGATTACGAGGTCTGGTGATCATACATGACCCTTTTCAGATGTACCTCATGTAATCGTTTTGGAAACAGGAAATGCACATCTTACATCTTGATACAGCCAGTGGCGCTTGGACTAACTTAGGCTCGCGGGCAGTTATTGTGCGAGTATCTTCACGATTGGTGCCTTTTCTTTTCGACGATGCCTGTCTCTCACTAGTCTTTCAAACGAGACTGCAACTTGCTCAGGCCCTCGCCAGCGGGGCTTTGGGAATGGCTTTTGCGAGATCATGTCGTAGTGTAGCCTCCTTGGTGCTTGAATGGTAAGTAGTAGCGACATTTAAGCTCAATTTGTTTTGTGTCAATATCTAGACATTTCAAATGTGAGATCCACTGAGATAGGTAGCAAGAGTGCACGTTACATACTATATGCAAGCCTTGTTAACCTTATGCATAGATGGGCACCCTGCCTGATTATATCTTGTCTGATCTTGAAAGGCAAACTTGGTGATAGTTGGAGTGGCAGGTCACGGGCATAGAAACAAAAGGTAGCTCAAGGCCTAAAATAAGCAATGTATAACAGCCGACGAGCCAGACGAGCTGACAGGCGTTTGCAAGACAGAAAAAAGCATGGACATCATGAATTGATTGTGTTGTAGAGAAAAAAAGGCAGCCACTTCCAGGATCAGGATAACGTTAAATCCACGAAGACCATTCTAATGCTGTTGCGTCTTATTTGTCCCTTTGTTCCTCCCCACTTTGTATCCGTTCGTTTGTTTCAGGTATCCTTCGTTCTTCTCTTTGTTTGGAACCAGAACCAAAAGAAAGCATGCCTGCTACTCTCCAAGAGGAGAGAGAGTAGTAAAGTCGCAAAAAGAAATGTGCCATAACCATGAATCGAACATGGGTCACGTCGGGTTTCAGAGGACTGATATGACCACAACGACGTATTCTAACCACTAAACTATTATGGCATTGGTAGGTTTCCACAAAATAGTCGGTCATTATTCTTGATTAAGTTGCTAAATTTTGCATTTTTGTCATTTTTTTTTTTCCCGTAGACGTTAAATACAACCTTCCCTCCTACAACCCTCGGGATGGCACCTTTGAGGTCGGCCGTCCATCCCCTCGACAAAAGACAAAATCTCCCATTTGTTGAGGGTTGAACGAGAACAGTGTATGCCACCGATGCACTGC
>JAXCEX010000283.1:0-27668 GCA_038382965.1 Ceratocystis huliohia
AATTACAGTGGGTTGAGTACACATATTCTACCCCTCCACCACCACAGACTTCTAGATAGACTTCTTTCCTCTTCATCAATCAATAAAGATTCTTTACGTATACTAGCATTGCGCCTTACCCGTAACAAGTAGAAGGAATCGATGTCGACCGTGTCCCCAAGCATAGGGTGCTGCACTGTTCTGATAAAAATTGCTTCGACTGCTTTGTTGTTAATCGCTGCTACATTCTTGTAGTACTTGGTTTCCAAGATTGCCTTCAATTCCTTATCGTCAGCACGGACTGTGATATTTTCTGTGGGACCAACTTCGCGGTCCTTGCGGATCCCACGAATGAGCGTGTCTGTTTCCAGATCTCCGTCAACTTGAGAAACGACCCAATCAATATCTTCAGGCTTGCGACTGCGCTTCTCAGCTAGGGAAGTGTAAGTATGGCCCAGGCTAAGCTTGTTGTCGCTTTCAGCCTCCAAGTCGTTGTTAGCAATAAAGATAGTGACTAAATTCATCTGGGGGTGGAAATAGATGACATCGATCAACTGGTAATCTCCTTCACTGTCACGAGAAAGAATAGAATCTACATCCCCAGAGACCTTGACCTGTGTTGCGGTTGGCAACCGTAGATGAAAGGGGAGAAGGTGACGGAAAGCCCTGCAGCATAAGAGGAGAGCTGCGGGCTGTTCTCCTGTTAACTACTTTTCTTTTTTTCTTCATCTGACATTAAGGTTTTCATCATGGGCATAACTTCGTAACATCTACAAGTCCCATAATACCAGGACACCCCAGCACCCCAGTCATATTCTACAAGACCTCCCGAAGCTCGTCCATGCTGGATTCCAGCGAAGTGTGTGAATTTATTGCAGGACTCATTCTTATCCTTGCCTTCGATACTGCTTCATTGTTGCGATTCCCTGAGCCGCTTCCCCTCCAGGGCTTTCTCAAGAACCTGCTTGGGTATGCTGTCTTGAAAGATGTCTTGAAAGTTTCGGAAGATTCATTGCAACCGAATTTTGGTGAGATGCTTTCTTCTGGCATGGTGTTATTCAATCGGTTTCATCGCCGCGTTACTGCACCATCACCGAAAGACATCTACAATATGTATAGGACCTGTACAGCTTGTTACCTTCCCCCTGGCTTTAACGGGGTCAATATCCTCATTCCAGTTTGGGTTCCTCCACAAGAAGACAGAAAGGCCTACGTTGGCTGTATTCTTGTGCAGGTCAAAAATGAAGCCTACCATCGATTTTCAGGCAATGCAACGACCTCTGCATACAATCACACACAGCGTGGATTCAAGGCACTAAAGTTCAGCGACGAAATGCCCAGCATTGGCTTCATGATGTGTCTGCGGGATATAGCACATGGCTCCGCAGTTAGGTCTTGGTCTAGGAATGCTAAAAAGAATTTCGGCGTCATTCTGTCTGTTGGGTTAGACATAGAACGGTATCGAATGTTCCAGCGGCCACCAGGAGATTTCAATACAATAGTCAAGCAGGAAATCTTGCGTCACTTACAGTCAATGCTATCCCAGGTGGACACATTTGAGTCAGATAAGAACAGGAATGCCCGCAAACTTCTTTTATTTGAGACAGAGCTTTTACCCTGACTGTAGTGAGGCAATGATGCAAAGCGGGCTGAGAGTCTGCCTTGATCATGACTTTTGACGTCAATTTCATCAAATGTTTGGGAATCAGTTGGTTAAAGAGATGCTTGGATTGTACTGACTTGTTGCGCAGTTAACAAGGTGTAGATGGTGATAATACTGAATCTGGGATATTGTTGTTCGGCAGAGTCCCGGCTAAATCTCTTATGCCGAGTAGCTCGTACAAAACACAAAAAATTGCAATGTAGGATGAGATTTGAGCCATGTTAGTTAGGGTAGGCTGGTCTATTGTGTGAAATAGATCTCTTGTTCGGGATCGCTAATCCATCTTAGTTTCCGTTATGCTACAACGGCCCCATACCTTGATTCCTTTATATACCAACAGTCATGAGGTTTTATGCTAGTGTGGGTACCCTAACCCTTCCGGGGATCTTCCAATACATAAGATGGGTATTGGCTATTAAGGAGTGGCTATTAAGGACTAGGGTATCTATAAGACGCCACGTAAGATGTGGGAGTACTTGTACTACAAACTGGGGGGACGTGTTGATTATCTTTGAAGTAGAATGACTGGAGGTATCTGATTTCTTAGTTGTGTATAGTCTACATGAGTAATTGAGATGCCGATCTTGACTGATTTAAATAACCCCCACAGGCCATAGTCATGGAAATGGCCCTTGATTTCATACTCGCGGTGCGGGGCGATCTGCATCTTATTTTGTCGCCATACTCAGTGAGCGCTTGGTCGACCTCGGCTAGGGGCTACTATTCAGTAAGCCGTGACTCAGAGTACCGATATTTACAAATGATAATAACTACAAAATAATCATGTCAGTAACCTAAGTCAGGATTACCAGGATATCTGACCCTGAAAAGGATCTTCTCCCAAGGCCCATGTGTTTAGTCTAGACATGGTAGTTATGGATATATAAATCGGTTGAGATGTGCTCTTCAAGTAAGAATTACATAGACACACTCAACAACAAACAATCACTCATTCCTTCTTCTCTTCATTCTAGGACAGTACGTCCTCCTAATATTTACTGTTAGTTACCGACACTCTCTCATTGTCAACTCATCTGCCTGGCCTAATTTCATCACCCGTGCTTCACACAATATTTTCCATGCTATAATTCTAGTTCAACCACACGTGTATTATTCGATCAGAAATGATCCCCATTCTCAATAACTAGCCCTGTGATTTTCCTGCACAGTTCTCATCATCATAGATATTTGTTTCACCATCAAACGTACAGTAGCAAATGTTGCCTTCCCACCAACAGTCGAGATCTCTAACAGCAAGCCTAGAGTCTGTTTTGAGAGACTCCACATCGTTTCTAATAGCAGATGCAATAGTATTCCCAGTGAAGGCAAAAACAAGAGCAATAGACCAAGGATGCATCTTTGTGAACTGTTAATTGCCGTGTTAGTAATCAATGTTTCAGAGATGATATACGGAAGGAACCATACACTTAAAACGTTAAGATGAGTAAAGCAATGTCGATAGGCTGATAGAAGACTTAGAAATAACGCGGATTCTGTGAGGTAGTCTGGAAGCTGATGTTTTGAGAAAGACTGTAGATAGATTCAATTCATGAATGCCAATGCAGACTGTTGAGAGATGGACGTCAGATTTTCTCAACTAAGAGAGATGCTAATTCCCTTTTATATATATCTTGGTGGCTTGCAAACACGTTTGAAATACCCAGTTATTATTAAATATCAACAGTCATAAAATGCCACAGAGCCTGCATTACAAATATCCCCTGACGTTATCATTACACACAACGTTGTATATATTTCTCATCAATTACATTTATAGCTACATGTAACTTGCTTTGACAACAAAACAGACCTGTCAAGTCTCAGTCTCTCTTATACCCAGTATAGATGGAGTATATTGTAAATTTTACCAATGTACCATTGTTCCTCTTTAGAGTATTCATGAAAAACACTTCCACAAATATCTTCATCAATGATTATCTGGTCAATAATGAAGATTACTTTCTGACATTCTAAAATTACTAAATGATGTCCCAGTTCATGTGAACATTTCAATTGCTATTGTCGGACTTCATCACTACATGTAGGATAGGATATATGACGTTCACTGGTCCATATATCATCATGGAACGACACAACACTTGATAATGCCATTATCTAAAAGGTGATATGTAAATTAAAAACTAGCCCCCAAATACAACTTGACCCATGAAGGGGCACATGCTACATAGAAATTGTCAGCCAATTTGCAAAGGAGACCTTAAAACATATATATTGCTTAAAATTTAGTGTTATACTTTGCTCTTGCAATATGGCTCTATCTAGAATCGGTAGAATATTCAATTTACCTATATTATCTATCACCCTATGTCAGTAACGTAGGTCGGGATTACCAAGATATGTGACCCTGATCTAGTTCGGCTGAACATTGGGGTTAGCATCAGACATAAAGGACCTTCTTCCAAGACCATGTGTTTGGTCTAGACATGGTAGTGATGGATGTATGAATCGGTTGAGATCCGCTCTTCAAGCAAGAATTACATAGACACACTCAACATCAATCAATCTCTCATTTTCTTCTTCTCTTCACTCTAGGACATTCGGTACGTACTCCTAATATCTGCTGTTACTTGTCCTCATCTGTGAAAGTTTTGTAGTGGTGATAAGCATTGTTGTCGGTGCACGATGGTGAAGACTCACCAAAGTTACCTTGAAGCGTTTTGTTAATTTAAATCTGAAGAAGAAAAGAAGTAAAACTAGATCTAAAGTGAAAGAAGAGCAGAAGAACAGAAGAACAGAAGAACTTCATGCTAATGGAATATCTTGAATGTCCGAGTTGAATCCATAGTGGAGCGGGCATCATGTAATCCGGCCGCACAGCCCGTAACACCATCCAGGCAAAGCTCTCAAAAATATATGATCCAACCTAGACAGGCTCCTTACAACAAAGCTACAACAAATTCCCGAGATAGGCCCCAGCAAGGCAATAAGAGAGGGAGTGACAGGCTCACTGCCAGGATCGGCAGCCCAATGTATTATTAGTTCAAATATACTTTGTGATGTTTGGATCTAATTTTCCATCCCACATCTCGCATCCCACATCTCGCATCCCACATCCCATATCCCACATCCCACAGCCCGAATCTACTTTTCTCCCCTTGCATCATTATGTGATGGCTCTAATTAAAAATACTCATCTTCCTTTCTAACTCCTTTTCGTTTTCGTACCACCCAGCTTGTCTCGAATGGTCCTTTTATGGATGATGTTGTGGAGATTCCAGCTCCACTCGGAATAACGTCGGGTAAATACGTGATGTAGATACATGGCACATGATGTTGGGAAGAGATTGAGAACTTAGTCCTGAATTGACTTGAATAATATAATACATGCTACAACACAACCTACGTGTAGTCAACCAGTAAACGTTCCTTGCGTGAGCGTGAATCCAGAGTGGGTCAGACATCACATGACCAGGGCGCGCAGCTCGTAACATCACCCCCTTCCTCTTTGGCTGTTTCCGTGTGTTGGCCGGAAGAGGTCCGTTGTTGTCCGTGAGGGGCACCGTGGAAGTCGGACTGCCGCGGGGTTTCGCTCTGGGCCCAGGTCAGGGTGACATGGGCGGGGGGTCGCGATCGCTCCTCACGTTGTCATTAGACTAGAGGAACTTCTTGTTGTTAGGGCTGCGCCTGGAGATATAGTGGGTCTGAGCCCCACACATGAATTCCATAAGACCCCTCCCAGATCCAGATAGTTTCTCCTCCTTTCCCCTCAATGCACACAATCTGACTATCCGAACCTGCTGCAATGAACATCTTGTAGTCTAAACCGTGTCACTTGTCGACGTATTCGACAGTAGTAGCATTAACCTTGCGCATTAGCGTGTGTCAAGCGTCCTTCATGCCATTGGTCCCCGAAGACTTTGATTGAGATCAAAGAAGAGAGAAGTGGAAGCCCCCTCACGATAGGCTGCCTTACGTTTTGTTTCAACCTTTTATTTATTTTTAATCATTCTTTATGGAATTTGGAGTTCCATCGAGCCCGGACTCCACTCGCTCTGCAGCTTCTAAAACTGCCACCAAACACTATGTCTGACCAAACCATGGAAGAAGCCGCATACGGTGGCACCCCCGATGGCCAGAATCTTGTCGCTGAGCCAAGCCCATAAGCGCAGCCGGTCCGGAGCATCAATGAACGGATTGACTGGATGGCCAAACATATTGAGAATTTGACTATTCTCGTGATGGCGACGAGAAGCCAAACCCCCCACGACATCCCCAACCCCTGAAGATAAACTGAAGAGTTCTGATCTGTAGAACGAAATGGTCAATCAATCTTGACACGATCCTATTTCTTCTACAGCCCTACACTCTTGACGCTCATCAATCTCTTCATAAACCCAACTCCAAACACCAGCGCCATGTCCTCTTCTGGCCCCCCCTACAACGTCCAGAGCACCACCCACAGACAGCAGATTCCTGCTAGTTTTGGAACTACTGTTGTCGGTGCACGATGGTGAACACTCACGAAAGTTACCTTAAGACGATTTATTAATTTTTGTCTCAGGAAGAGAAGAAAGGAAACTAAAACTAAAAGTGAAGACAATGCATGGCAGACTTATACTATCGGGGAATCACAGAAAGTGTGGGTTGGATTCATCGCCACCCTCTTCCGCACAACCTCTCGCTGTCCCCGAACTCCATGCTCCTATCATTTTCGACCGGGTCGACGACATCCGTTCGACTGTCGTTCCTCAATTCCGCGCGTTTCTTCGCCCCCCGTTGATCCATATCTACAACATGGCGATTAAAACTTCGCACGCTCAACAAGCGCTCATCACGTTTGAAAAGCACCTCGCAGCCAACACAACCCTCCCCGCGTTAAATTCTATCCGCACCCCCCAATGTATGATTTCCAACGAATTTCGAACATCTGGAAGCGGTAGCAGTATGTTGTCAACCCTCGACGACATTACCAAGGATGCCCGTTGGAAGTCCCTGCAGCAGTTCATCCTCATCAAGAAAGCCGAACTGGAGTATCTCCGCAAGAAGTATACCACTCCAACTTCAGCAATGGCCATCCTGTACAACGCCCTCTTCACCGCCTTTACGTCTTCCACTACCACCCTCGGTATGGAACGTTCTGAGACAGAATCCTTTCTCCGTAAGGAATTTGACGCTACGTGTTAGAGCTTTGCCGCACACATAAGTGATGTCCCACTTATGGGCCACACAGAATGCGCGAGGCTACATATACGATTCCCACCTGAAATGTAGATAGCTAAAACTTGGTTCCCTTTTCCCCTCAATGAGATATTTCTGACCATCTCCGAACCATCTACGAGAACACCTCGTGATAAACCCGTGACATCATATCTCATTCCTACAAAAAAAAGAAAACAAGGAAGACAACGCGACGAGCCGAACGATTACAATGGCTTCAAAAAAAGCAGACCCCTCGATGAGCACGTCCCCTACGATTCCGAAGATGAGGATGTCAAGCCCTCCAGCCCCGAACGGAAACACACGATCGCCATGTTGCAGATGCAGATTCAAGACTTGCAACTGCAAACGAAACGCTGGTGACCGAGACCCATTGCACCCGATGTCAAAGAATTCAATGGCAAAGGTGCACACCGGTTTAAGTCGTTCATCGTTAACCCGAAAGAAAAGTTCCACCACGATGCGGAAGCTCTCGGTGGTGATAGAGGCTGCGTCATGTATGCCTATAGCCGCCTTACCGGACGTGCCCACGACCGCATAAGCTCCCACATGGGGTCCTTCTACGACATGAAGGACGCCAAGAAGGCCTTGAAGAACTTTATGGCCCTCTTGGAGACCACCTTCGACGACCCTGGTGCGGTGAGCCGAGCGGAAAGCAAGCTTCTTGGCGTCAAGATGAAGAAACGAAGCGTTTTGGAGTACCTGGCTCACGCGGACCAATTGATGGTCGAAGCCGAGGCAACTGGTTGGTCCGACTCCAACAAAATTTTCATAATGTCGAAAGGCCTCAACCGGAAGCTGGCACGCGAAATGGTCAACACGACACACTACAAGAAGTACAGTGACTTCTGTCGTGACCTCATGGCTCTAGAGGTCAACCTGAAGGCATTTCAGCGCAACCACCCCGAGCCCGCCGTAAGAAAATCCCAGTACTACACGGCGCCAAAGAAGCCTTACCGCGCCCCCACTGGGCGCAGCTCAGGAGGCTCTGGCAAGAGAGCTCGTTGGGTGTCTAAGGACGAGTTGCAAAGAAGACGCCAAGAAGACCGCTGTTTCCGTTGCGGAGTGTCTTCTCACCAGGTCCGGGACTACCCGTGTATTGCGGTTTATCACCGAGAATAGAAGGCGGCGAAGCGGGCAAAAATACAGTGGATCGAGTACACATATTTCACTCCTAAACTACCACAGACTTCTAGATAGACTTCTTTCCTCTTCATCAATCAACAAAGATTCTTTACGTCTAAGAGCATTGCGAGATACCCGTAACACCATGCTTGCCGGCCCTACGCCCTGGAAACACGAACTCGAAAGTGCGTGTAGTTCAAGAAGCGCCGGATGTGGAATCATCTGAAGAGGAGGACTCTGACGAGGAAGACTCTGACCTGGCGGAAAACTAGCCACCTCTGTACGAAGCCGTGTGCAGAGGTCCAGGAAGGAGTTCGACAACTTTGCGGAGAAATGGGAGGAAATAGAGGAGGAAAGGCCTGCGCGGAATAGGTCCATAGAAGTAGATGTTATTATTAATGGGGCTTTCCCATCCATTGCTTTAATAGACACCGGCAGCGCCTCCACCATGATCAATCAAAGACTCGTGAAGAAATTGAAACTCACAACGCAAAAGGCTGCACGTGCTCGCAGCCTAACCCCATTCAACAGCACGAAACCCACCATTTGTGACACAATCACGACATTTGAACTTGATGTTGGCGGGTTTAGAGAGAAACACGCGGCATGGGTGGTACCTAACCTATCAGACGAGATTCTGATAGGCTACCCATGGCTAAAACGGAACAACGCTGTGATTGTGAAAACGACACTATCAGATTCTAGAAGAGTGGCGTTACGGTTTCTGGACGGAACACTCGTTCTGTGGTGGAACCGGAGTTTATTCGCAGGATGTTTGCCTTCAACAAAACTGCAGAACAAGACCGAAAGGATCTCAGGCCCATTGCAGTTAAAATCTTTAGAGCTTCCATGGATGACATCAACAAAGCTCTGGACAGGCTGAGTCGAGACCGTCAGCCCACCGATCCTGAGAAATGGAAATCGCGCATCCCTCCGTGGGCTAGCGCAGATAACGTCAGTGCCTTCGATCCGGATGCACAGTTCACCAAAAAGTTACCCCTCACCGCCAAGGAATGGACCACGAAATCAAGTTAGCAGTACCGGATGAAAAAGCCCCTTGGGGATCACTATACAAGATGTCGTGTGATGAGCTCTTAGTCCTCAGACACACGATCGTCAGTCTTATCCAGAAAGGGTACATAACAGCTAGCAAGTCGACAGCAGCCGCCCCAATCCTGTTCGTGAAAAAGCCAGGAGGTGGACTTCGTTTTTGCGTGGACGACCGTGGATTGAATGCAGTTATGATAAAGGATCGCTACCCGCTGCCAAACATAACGGAAACACTGAAGCACGTGTCCGAAGCAACGCTCTTCACGAAGTTGGACGTTGTTTCAGCCTTCCACTACATACGTATAGCAGAGGGAGACGAATGGAAGACGGCATTTAGGACTCGACAAGAATTGTACGAGTGGCAAGTCATGCCATTCGGTCTTGCAAATGCACCTGTCCACTTCCAAAGGTTCATTAACAGTCTTTTGCGACCTTACCTTGATGTTTGGGCCTCTGCTTACGTGGATGACGTTTTGATATTCACTAAAGGTCCCGCCCAGGATCATTACGAGAAGGTCAATACAGCACTTGCTTGCCCGCGAAAAGGCGGTTTGATGGTGGACATCGACAAATGCGACTTTGCCACCAAGGAAATTACCTACCTGTGTTATATTCTTAGACTATGGCAAGTGTTAACGGACCCCAAGAAGATCAGGGCGATAACGGAATGGAAGAGGCTAAGCTCACTTCAACATGTTCGCAAGTTTCTAGGCTTGTGCAATTTTTACAGAAGTTTCATTGAAAACTATTCCGAACGAGTGGCACCATTGAACCCTCTGATCACCACCAACACACCGTTTAAACGGAACCAGAACGCAGAGGAGGCTTTTACTAAGCTGAGAGAAGCTTTCACTTCAGCACTAATCCTCTGTGCCCACGACCCCGAGCTGCCGACGATTGTGGAGACGGATGCATCAGGATACGCAATAGGAGCGGCCCTACTTCAAACCCAGACTGACGGAACAAGCCGTCCTTGCGCATACACGAGTAGGAAGCTGACCGCCGCCGAATGCAATTACCCGACACACGACAAAGAACTGCTTGCAGTTATCCACGCTGTGAAGGAATGGCGCAGTGAGTTGAAAGGACTCAAGGAACCATTCAAGATCATGTTGGATCACAAGAATCTGTTACATTTTACGAAGAGTCAGGACTTGTCGGAGCGCCAGATACGTTGGCACCTGCTGCTGAGCGAGTACAACTGTAACATCTTACACTGTCCGGGGAAGCTCTCACTATTGGCTGATGCTCTATCCAGGCGTGACTTGCCAGAAAACGCACAAGATGAACGTCTTAAAGGAAGACACAAGCAAATGTTCAAACTTTCATTGAATAACGGCATTGAAACGATGCACACGTGTCGCACGAGCACGGAACTTGGACCCTCTCGCCACGCTACACAGAAGCCCCCAGAATCCCTATCGGAAAGCTTCAAAGCCTTGTGGCTTGCAGCATTGGAAAAGAACACCGATCTAGCATTTGCAGTCTAAACCGTGACACGAAACTATCTCAACTATCTGGATCTAGGCGGGGTTTCATGGAATTAATATGTGGGGTGTCGATGTGGTCCATAATGCGGTCCATAAGAGTGGCAGAATAGGGATGACTAAGCCATGGCATATACCACACCGCCCTGGCCACACCGCCCTGGCCCGAGTCGTCGTCCCCTATTACCATGTGACAGACCGCACCTTGCGATAGATAGTGAATAGAAACCAGAGATTACCAAGAAGACCGAATTCACACCACCTTTGTAGACAGAAGGGGTTTGAGCACGGTCGCCGGTATTCTCACAGTTATCCATGTTTAGATTGACTTTTGCCGACATGGGGATCGTATCTACTATATCTCTAGGCGCAGGCCTAACAGTGAACTACCTAAGCCATGTCAAGTGTTCGATTTCATTGGCGGTTCAGGCACTGGAGGGTACGCTGTTTATCAACTCTTGAACGGTTGAGTCCCCATATTGACAGTTTTCTCGCAGTATAATTGATATCCTACTTGGCCGTTTGGCCATGTCGGCCGTGGAAGCTATCAATGAATACAAAAGTATCTTTGTGAAGGTCTTTGGCCAAGAGATAAGAGTCTCCAGGGTGATGGAATTTCCGTCCCAAGACTGGAAGAGGTCATTAAGCACACAATTCCCAAGTATGAATCGAAACGAGTTTGTGAGATTTTGCCAGCGAATAATCAAGACAATGAATCATCGCACGATAATGCACTCTACTACGATGAATCATGTGACAGGATCCTGTACTTAGGTTGTGTGGGCTCTCCACGGTAGATGTAGATGAATATTAACGATACGGGCGGCAACTGTGAAAATAATTTGCGTTATGGAAGACTTGGTAAAGCAAAGCAGTGAAAATCAATCTTAGGCCGAGAGAAACACAAGCTACGACAATCTAGATTGTAGGTGAAAACAAACACAACTTGCAAAGAACTAATCCGGATAAACATGGCTTTCAAACTTGGGTCTTTGACAATTAGGTTCGTTTTTGGTGGTATGAGTTTGCGCGATTTGGTCTGGTTGAGAATACGGCATAGTGCAAATTAATAGCCTATTTAGCTTACACCAATGCCTTGAAAAAAGGTGAAATAATTAATAATTGACAGTAACATAGAGTTGCGGAGTTAATCGCGGGACTCGTGATGCAACATGTTGGCAAGGGCAAACGTTGGCAATAAGCGCAAAAACTAATGGTGTTATGATATGAGCTATGACAACCCGAGAAACAAATTGCGACTAACATGTGTCAGGGGTTTCTAAAATAAGGCACAACAATAGGGACTTCCTAAAGCTGTAATGCGAACCTCGGGTCAGACTGATGATGGGTAGCATCAAGCTTGCCAATGCCGAAAACGGGGCGCCGGATGAAAAATGTCAGTAACCTAAGTCAGCATTACCAGGATATCTGACCCTGATCCAGTTCGGCCGAACGTAAAGGACCTTCTTCTAAGGCCCCTGACAAAATCTGGGATTCTAGAGCTGTTCTAGAAACCTTTGTAGGATGTGATGGAGTCCGGAGTCCGAGATAGATCGCGATAAATGGAGCCACATACCGACTAATTCCATAAATGCTTACGACAGTGCTTTTGATGTTGGAGTAGAAAATTACGCGGATATAACATCAATTATGAGCGAATGCACTCAAAACATCGGCCCTCAGGACAAAAAATAGCTTAATAACACAAAAAACATAGAGTCAAATTGAAACTAAGTGCTATGCTCTTGTGTAGACACTGCAGCAATTCTCTAACACGGTCTCGAGTTATAACTAGCCTTACCACAAGTTTCTAGTTGTATTGTTGTCGGTTCACGATGGTAAAGACTCACGAACGTTGCCTTGAAACGTTTTATCAAGTGAAATCTAAAAAAGAAAACAAGTAAAAGAGGAACAGAAGGACTTTATACTAATGGAATATCTCAAGAGCGTGCATCATGTCATGTCGTCCGGGCGCACAGCCCGTTCATCCTTCCTGGTGATCTTCACCAATGGTGTTGCCATGATTGCGAAGTCTTTGATGAGATCTCGGTAGTAGTTTGCGAAGCTCAGAAATCCTCGTACACCTTTCACAGTGGTAGATGGCTTCCAGTTCCCTATGGCCTCCGTCTTCTCTAGGTCCATCCAAATGCCTTGTCCTGTCGTGACAATCATCCCCAGATACTTGACTTTCTTGGCCTCAAATTCACATTTTCCCAGGCCTGACCTGAATAACGTCGGCTAAGTGCGTGACACACGATGCTGTCACGAGATTTAGAACTTTGTCCTTAATTAACTCGAATAATAAAATCATGTGTCACAACATATCTCATAGTCGAAGTACTGAGGGATGACGAAGGGGAGGGGGGCTGAAGAATACAAGCAATTCTACAACAACATCCTCATAGGGCCGGAATAGCCGAGAAACATTATAGTCATCTTCTAGAAACATTGGAGCAATGCTTAACCTAAAACTGTTATAAGGATTAATTCATTCGGACTTTGCTTGCTTACTTCTAGCCACATCAAAGCTGATTTCACATTTTTGCCTTATTCCGCTTCGTTGTTGGCAATAACACCGCTATTGTAACAATGTGTCACGTCATTTAGGCAATTTCAAGCAGCCAATTGCTTCCCGAACTAGCTGGATTAAGAAGCATTGCTTCTCAAATTAGCTGCATTAAACAGCATTTCCATTAGTGTTATTATGTTAATACAATGAAAGAGTAAACACCTAGACATATGAGGGCAATGTCATTCCAGGAGTCATGGCCTGCCTTAGCCTGATATGCCACACAGGCACTGCGCACTGATTGTAAACACCTTTGTGCGCTGCCGCTTTTTGTAATCGAGAATCGGTTGTAGAAAAGTCATTCAATAGTTCATTGCCCACTTCGGGCTACCGGACAGATTAGTCGGGGATAGACTTGGTTGTTTCTGTACCGACTATTGCTTATATATATGACATCTTCATCGCCTCGATTGTACTTGTTTCTCCCTTGTCTCACCCACTGCTGCCAACTTGTCCATCTTGTCTTTTAATCTCTACACTTACACCTACATTCGTTCATTTACAATATTTGGTTCATCTTGATATCATCTACAAGCGCTGTGTTAACCTATACAGCCCTGACTTGGCAAACCCCGGCATACGATATTCTACGTTGGAGTATATCTATCTACTACCTACATATACCTTTGAATACCGTTTTTCTTTTCTTCCAAATCTCTTATTTTACCTTCTTCAACTCACTATACTATCATGTTGCTTCCGAACTTCGTCAAATCGTTCTTTATAGCTGCCTTGTTGTCTACTCAAGTCATCGCAGGCGACAAAAAGGTTCCTCAAGCCCGTGATCTTGCCCTTTATATATCTCAGCCTGGGCAGAATGGCTGGAGAAAAGTTAGAACCACTGAAGGCTTTTACGCTAAAGTCTATGTTTCTCAAGATCTCAAATATATTGAAGTCGCCTCGCTGGAAAACCCAACAAACGATTTGAAGTCCTATGAAGCTTTGCTGAGTGTCTGGGAACATCAAACTGGTCTCACTGTCAGAAGTCTTGAAAAGATCATGTACAATAACGTTGTCGGGCCCGATGTAGACATTGTTGTTGATGCCCTGGCAAAGCTAGGTCATGCCCCTTCTGGTGGACGTAGGATTGATGGTATTGAGATTTCAAGAGATTCCTCAGATCAAGCTGAAATTTGGAATCTTTTGAGTACGGCATCATTTGCCAAGGATGCTGTGGAAATATGCACTGAGTTCCAGGAGATGAGCAACCGGTATATTCAGTCGTTCAAGATTGGCAGATATTATGACTCTGATAAATGGGTCCATATTACATTTTCTTCGAAGGATGAGTAATACACTGACAGGAGTTCTCAGCGTTGATGTTGTTAGTGCAATGATCTATCGATGGTGTTTGGCTCAAAAGGCTTCACTCTGAGTTTAGGTCACAGCACACGTACTCCTGCAGGCCCTCAAAACAAACATACATATAAGGCTGGTGACGTGCATGACAATCGGGCGACCAATTTTTACCACAAACATTATATATTATTTTCTAACAAAGCAATAATACATCATATCAATTAAAACTAGTTGCTATTCTCTCCTCCAGATATCTCAACAACAATCTAACCTTTTCTTGAGCTGTGACAAGCCTTACCACATATTCCACGCCGCCTTTCCCTCGCCAGCCCTGACTTCCACTGACCACCACTTTGGACTATATACAACTAAGAAATCAGATACCTCCGGCCATTCTAGTTCAAAGATAATCAGCACGTCCTCCCAGTTTCATCCACAGCTTCAGCCACTACATCCATGGAGGGCCAATGTGCTAAAATATCACTGGTACACAAGGCATATCTCACCTATAAAGGTGTTATCCTTCAGAAGTCATGTTGTTGCATGGAACGTAGAAAACAAGTGGAAGGTACTACACCTCATTGTGATACAACTAACACATGGGCCTTAGAAGAAGGTGTTGCCAGGCGCCATAACGACGATCCCTGGGAGTAGGGACACAAGCCACAAACACCAACCCTGAAGGAGGCGTACCAAGACTTCAGCCACTATATCCACCGAGGGCCAACACCCTAATGTGTTGCTGGTACATAAGGCACATCTCACCTATAAAAGTGCCATCCTTCAGAAGTCATGTTGTTAGATCGAGTGATAGAAACCAAGGGGAACGTAATACACCTAATTTTGACGCAACTAACAGAAGGTCCTTTATGTCTGATACTAATCATCACGTTCTGCCGACCTGGATCAGGGTCAGGTATCCTGGTAATCCTGGCTTAGGTTACTGATAATTGCTGTCTGGAACTTCACGATATAGCTACTTCCACTAAGGGGTCTGAGTATATAATAATGTCTCTCATATTGAATTATTTTGAATAGATTGATAAGACTGTAGTAGCTATCACTAGCCTGGCCCATAAAAGCCAATAATAACATGCCGGCTCTTTGCCGCAATGGAAAGATAGGAAGTTCAAGGAGATTGAGGCCAAAAGAAGAATTCAGGCTGGGAGCTCTGTGTCTGCTCTTCTTCCTCTTTATCAGATTCTTCCTCCGATTCAGTATCAGAGTATTCGATTGGATCTTCCTTTTTACCGTAGTTGGCTTCCCAGTCTTCATCGTCTTGGATGTTAAAACACCAATCGTCAGAGACTCTCACATTGTAGCCATTGATATTGGTGTATCAGCAGACTCTAGCTACCCATTCGCAGTCTGTGTAGACAGGGGCTGACTGTGGAGTGTACTCAGGGCTCGGTGCCGCCATAACAGCCTTGCTAGCGAGGGCAAGGAATACAGTGTTAGGGCTGCGCCTGGAGATATAGGGGGTCTGAGTCCCACATATGAATTCCGTAAGACCCCTCCCAGATCCAGATAGCGTAGCTAGATAGTTTCTCCTCCTTTCCCCTCAATGCACACAATCTGACTATCCGAACCTGCTACAATGAACATCTTGTAGTCTAAACCGTGACATACAGTTGCGATCCAGGGCTGCACCTTAGTGTTGTCGAGTTGGTGGGAATGAAGTAGTGAAGGAGATGGGATCTCGGTAGTCAAGTAGAAGGACTTGATAGTAATGAGGAGTCAAAATAAGTAGAAGGGGTTGAAGTATAAGATGTAGAGAGAGTAAGTTGAATGAGAGTTTGAGGATGAAGAGGAAAGCCAGCATGCAGATATCGCGGAGAAAGAGCTCATCTATATATGGTTCAGCTTCTACCAACAATTGTAAACGTTGGCTGGTACTTGACAGTCACATAGAAGCACATCTCATATGCAATGCGTGACGACAAGCGATGTAATTTCGCCGTGTATCTTGGATCCACAACTTGGCATGTACATAATGGCCCACTGCCATGGCCGCTAAACTATCAATGCTGATAACTTAGAGTGAACTAATATGAATCTTATCCAGGTTCTAGTTGAAAAGATAAACCGACAATGGAAGCCTACGATAGCATCAGTACTCAGTATAGTGCCAAAGTAGTTCCAAGCGTATTGAGGGAAAGTGCTCACCAGAAGCAATTTACCCTCACTATATTTGGCTATAACTAGTACCAACTTGCATTTTTACATAAACTTGCACAAGTATACATGATAGCGATCACCACCTGATTTCCTAAATATAAGAAAGCAGCTTAGGATAACATACTGACCTGACTAGTGCCTAATGGGGCCAATACTAGGGCCTAATGGGGGCCAATACTAGGGCCTAATGGGGGCCAATACTAGGGCCTAATGGGGGCCAATACTAGGGCCTAATGGGGGCCAAATAACTATCTAATCTCCCGATTCAGATGCCTGGCTTACCTCTTACCTCAAGTTGGCTTCAGTCCTTATAATATCTATTATTACACAGCATGAATTATTTTCAATAGAAAGTCTCCTACTACCTGACAAGTAGATTTCAACAGATTCGGCTTATTATCAAGTCGAATAGCACAATGAAAAACGGAAAAGGCTCCCAATGATCTTCTGATCAGCTTTCAAGTGCATAAGCATCAGACGGCATACTACAAAAGAGAAGTAGAATATAACACATTAGAGTCATTTTTACAAATGAGGCTAAGGTAAGTCAAGACTTTGGTACTATTTGCTACCCGTAGGCTCACTTGCTTAAACTCCTTGTTGACAGCTCAATAATGCACATCTATGAGGCCATTGATACTCAGTAAAACACCATGGACTCTAGGGATATGGAGTTTCTATGAGCCTTAAATGTCGGAATTCTTCTGGGATTAACTTAGACAGCCCAAAACGTTTGCTGAAATCCTGAAAGCTATATGAAGCCAGGCACCCCAGCCATACGGCAATTAATATAGCTAGCTGTGAGCATTAGCAACACCTTTCCTTCCTAAAGGAAACTATCGCCTCGCCCTAATGAAACACAGATGTAGAGGTACCCAATGGAGAACAACTATATAGGACCAAGAGCTAGTTGGGGGCGATGATACGGCAAATCCGAAGCTAGGAGCATGCTGTCAACGGAGTTGATCAGATATCTGTTGAACAGCTCCGCGTAATATCGACTTTCATTCGCGCACAAGAAGTCATGATTTATCACTCTACACGGACCTATTGATGCCCTAGCACACTATAGTTAGCCTCAAGCATTGTCATAAAAGTCGGTAAAACGGCAATATCTTACCTTACCAGATGAGAAACGGCAAGAGGAGGCAGACATGCGGTTGATTTGTAAGACGTTGGACACATTCTGGAGCCTAAAGGAACTTCTACCGGGATTATGCATGTTGAGTGGCATGCCACACATGTCCCACTTCTCTAAAATAAGATCCATACCTCTTGTCACAGAACACCCATGAAAGGGTTGACACCCTACCACCTCATCCTCATAAGTTTAAACATAAAAGGAATGAAGTCTTGAAAGAGCATTGAGAAAAGAGATTTGTCAGTAACCTAGGTCAGGATTACCAAGATATGTGACCCTGATCTAGTTCGGCAGAACGTTGGGGTTAGCATCAGACATGAAGGACCTTCTTCCAAGGTCCATGTGTTTGGTCCAGACATAGTAGTGATGGATGTATGAATCGGTTGAGATCCGCTCTTCAAGCGAGAATTAGTTAGACAATAATAATCATCAATCAATCTCTCATTTCTCTCTTCTCTTCACTCAAGGACATTCAGTACGTCCTCCTAATATCTACTGTAAGACCCTGATCCAGTTCGGCTGAACATTAGGGTCAGCATCAGACATAAGGGACCTTCTTCTGTTGTTGCGAGGCGCCACAACGAACATACCCTAGCAGCAGGGTTATCAGGGGTTACACGTGACCTCAGCCACAGCTCCACCCCACCCACTCACACTCATCGAGACCAACGCCCTAAGGGACTACTGGAACATCTATGCTCATCTCAGCCATAAAAGGACCGTTCAAGAGAAGCTGGGTGGAAGGGAAAGAGTTAGATAGTCAATATAAGCCATTTTATCGGAACTAAGAGTGATTTCTTTGGTGGCAAAGCCGCATTTGTCGATGTCCACTGTCAATCCGGCTTTTTGTAGGCAAGCAAATGCGGCATTGACCTTCTGGTAATGCTCCTCGGCGGAACCGTTGGTGAATATCAACATCTCGTCCACATAACCAGCGGCCCAAACATCAAGATAAGGTCGCAAAAGGCTATTAATAAACCTTCGGAAATGCGCCGGTGTATTTTCAAGACCGAACGGCATGACTTGCCAAGTCCTGAATGCCATCTTCCATTCGTCTCCTTCTGCTATACGTATGTTGTGGAAGGCTGAAACAACGTCTAACTTTGTGAAGAGCGTTGCTTTAGACACGTGGCTTGGTGTTTCTATTATAGTTGACAGCGGGTAGTGATTCTTTATCATGATGGTGCTCAATTCATGGTAGTCCACGCAAAAACGGAGTCTACCTCCTGGCTTTTTCATGAACAGGATTGGGGCAGCTGCGGTCGACTTGCTGGATCTCATGTAACCTTTTTGGATGAGGCTGCGGATTGTATGCCTAAGGACTACAAGCTCACCGCGCGACATCTTGTATAGCGAAGCCGAAAGGGCTGTCTCGTCGGGTACTGCCAACTTGATTTCATGGTCTATCCCTTGGGTAGCGGCCGAATTGTGGAAAAGTGGTGGTCAAGGAAGGTCAGTCGGACCTGGTGTACAGCGATGTAGTGTATGCGGTAAGCCCGGCCATAATTCAAGGACCTGTCAGGTAGTGGTTGAGATATCTGGGGAAGAGTATAGTGAGTAGTTTTAATTGATCAGATGGTTTATAGTGTTTTTATGGTGATAACTATAGAGGGGGCTAAGAAAAGTGCGGCGCTTACACGACTGCAGCGCTTACTTATCAAGTACGTTATGGTGTAATGCTATTAGACATAGGAATCTTTGTTGGACAGTGAGGAGTGAGAGGAGTCTAGCTAGAAGGCCGTGAAAGCATGAGGTAGAGAACCAGATGTGCGTTTCATCCACTATATCTCTATCACTTGTCCCTCTTATATTCTCAGTTAGAAGCCGGGGTAGCAAGATTCAGAAACTCTCGCACAGGAAAGCTGTGGGTTTGTGTTTAGGTGAAATGATTCACATGATAGTGTCTATGAAAACTTGAGAAATACAGAGAACCCCTTGTCCATCTTTTTTACACCATGCAGTCGTATTACCACTGACCACCAAGTCTTCAGCTAACGGCGAGAAACAGGAGGTTGGTCGTTTTCCATGGCCTCTAAAATCATATCACCAATTTCAGTAAACAGAGTTTCCAGAGATGCACTTTGCTGCTCCTCTTCCTCAGCGAAAAGATCCCTCATTGCAGCTCCTTCATCTTCCTCATCCTCCCAATCGTCTCCCTCATCCTTCTTCAATCCCTTCTTCAGTTCCTCTACCCAATCTATCGGCTCATCGTTATGATTGTCTTCCGGATTCTGGGCTCCCTTTGTTGGAAAATGAAAGTAGAAGGAATCGATGTCGATCGTGTCCCCAAGCACAGAGTGCTGTTCGGTTCTGATAAGAATTGCTTCGACTGCTTTGTTGTTAACCGCTGCTGCATTCTTGTAGTACTTAGTTTCCAAGATTGCCTTCCATTCCTTATCGTCAGCACGGACTGTGACATCTTCTGTGGGACCAGCTTCGCGGTCCTGGCGGATGCCACGAATGAGCGTGTCTGTTTCCAGATCTCCGTCAACTTGAGAAACGACCCAATCAATATCTTCAGGCTTGCGATCGCGCTTCTCAGCTAGGGAAGTGTAAATATGGCCCAGGCTAAGCTTGTTGTCGCTTTCAGCCTCCAAGTCGTTGTTAGCAATAAAGATAGTGACTAAATTCATCCGGGGATGGAAACTGATGACATCGATCAACTGGTAGTCTCCTTCACTATCACGAGAAATAACAGAATCTACATCCCCGGAGGCCTTGACCTGGTAGCCATGGTCCTCAATGACACCAGCTTGAGCAAGGCCAAGAATGGATAGAGCCAAAGGCAAAGAAGCTGAAAAGAATCTCATTGTGGTGATGTCGGGAACAGATATAAAAAGCGATGTAGGGCTAAAGAGTGCAGGAGCAATTGTATGATTAGAATAGTGGTGTGAGGATGAGAGGATGTGATACTTCTTTGCTCGAAATGGGTGACTTGTGCTGGCCTTTTAACTATTTTGCCAACAGCACTTCTGGATTCTTTAATCACAAAGCTGTGATATGCCTTTTTTTCTTGTTCATAGAGATCAACAAAGGACATGAGCCACTTGATCGCACTTCTACAAAATGGATAGCCTAGGGCGGTTCACAAGGTGTAGTGGCTTCATGTGGCCCCATGCGCTAACAGCCCGGGCTTGACGACAACTCTTGCATTGAATCACCAGCAGGCTCACATAATGACCTATCCTGAATCTAACTTTAGTTATCAAATAGTCGCGCTTATGGAGTGCAGAGCCAGCCGATTGTCATAGTACAGACCATGACCCTAATGCAAAAGCCTAGTAACCAATGCACCTGGATTATGAATGATGCAATGTGAAGAAGCCGTCAAGAAACCTCACATGGCAGGGCTAGCAGGAGCCCAGAATTCCATTTATCCCTTGTCTCCTGTGGGTAGGTAGGTAGGTACCTTGCAAAAAAGATATTCCGCCGCACATAACTAGATATTGTGAATTCCAGCGTTCAACCACATATATCAGGGCATCGAAAGGCCTCATTCACAGAGAGCGATGTACTGTCTTTGCTGATAAGATGACATGATCAAAAGCCACCTATCACTTATGAATGCCTGACAAGGATGGGAGAGAATGTTGAGCGAGCTAATTGTACCGAGTCTTCCGCTGATTCCGTAAAACCTAGGTTAAGCCCACAATACGTATGCTGAATGTGCTACAACGAAGATAAAAATCTACAATAGCCATTTGCAATAATATCTCTCGCTTGTCTTCTTCCCATCGCATAAAGGCATGATGATCATTTGTATTGGGGAGAGCCTAGATCAACCGAATACATGTGTCCCGGTAAGACACACAAACCACAAGTATGCCCTCAGGAGAAAGGGAACGAGGAAGGCTAAATTTAAAGCGACAGTTGTCATTGCGAACACTAGGATCTTTCTTGCATGGGTGGGAGGCCTTCTAGACTACTCTAACCTTCTATAACCCCAGCACTCGGTCCTGTTGCGAAAGGTTAGAAACAAGGTGGATGCTTTTTTTTTCAAGGCACTCAGATCATTTCACCGATCCCAATAAGTAGACCAACCAGGCACAGTTAGTGCTTGAGCTAAGGAAGGGTGCTGTTTGCCAGGTCTTTGTCAACGTCGTGGACTTAGTGAATATGTGTCTAACAAGCGAGGTTAGAGAATTGTCTAACATTATACATGGGAAGTACTTGAACTATCCGCAGGATATGAAGATTCTTCGAATGCACAGCAGCATATAGGTCCATAAAAATAGAACTCACCCAGAAGCTATGACAATGGGGAGCATGCATGAGGTGGGGGCGGTGGATGATAGGATACCCCTGAGTATAGTACTGACTGGGCATTGCAGGCTAGATGACATTGGCCACGACAATTACCAGATGGTTTCTGCACACAGCTACAATGCAAACAATGCAGCAGGTTTTGCTCGAGACACATAGTACAAAACATAGAGCCGAGTGTTCTGATTACTATTCATGATGGCTGGTGCTTGGCAGTCGTAAGGGTAATTTTACTCAATAATTCAAGCTTCATATGTCAAGTATCGTAGATCTTTGCAGCAGAGAGAATCATTCATATTTGGGTATTTTCTTTTCTTCTAGCAAAAAGTTCAGAGTGTGTTCTTTCTTTATTGTCTAGGAGTGCTAGTTGAAATGTAGAGGGTCTGATAACCATTGCTTTTTCTAAGTGGAGAGCAACTATCAAGGATTTGACAGCTACACTACACGGGCAGGCATTAGGAAGACCTGAGCCTGGTGTCAATAGGTGCACATGCCGAGATACATGGACCAAGCCTGCCAGTATCCATGATAGGGGCTCGTGTGCTAGCCATATGGAGTGCAAGGGCTGAGCTGCCATGTATTTGGGGTACATGACCCCCTGGGAAGCATAGCCCTCCTCGTTCATAACTCCCCTGTTAACTCTTTTCTTTTATTCGCTGATAATGCAGAAAATTTCCTTCTCAAGCTCTCCATTCTTCGGAAACCTCGGCTCTGTGTTCTTTTTATATAGTATTTATAAGCCCGATACGATCTAAACGTTACTATGTTATCTAAGTCAGGGTTACTAGGATTGTTGTCCCTGGCCAAGTTCGGCTAAACGTCAAGGCTAGTATCAGACATAGGGGGCCTTTTCCAAAGCTGCTTGTTCGGCCCAGACACCGACGTGAGGAATGTACAAATCAGCTGAGATCCGCACTTCAATCAAGAATTAGACAGAGCAGCTACAACTAGCAACCACAGATCCATCTTCTTCTCACTCTAAAGACATTCGGTACGTCTTACAAACTTGTTACTAAATTAGGGCTATATTTGGGCCACAGAAATTAGTCTTAACTCCGTATTACCTTGCTACACCTACCAGTATCTCAATAAGTCTGTTTCTTGTTGTGGTACTAGAATTTTCCAGCCCTCAGCGCTTATAGAACGATTGCAATATTATGGGATGGATAATATGTAGAATGCTATAGAGTAACTGGCACTGGGCTGGAGGTCGTTTCTATCATGTCATCTTATAGTGTTAGGACAGTGAGCACCGTTCAGCCGAATGCTTTTCTAAGTGTTGTCTTCTTTTGCTTTCACTTCATCGCTCTTTCTTCTTGTCTTATGCCATCTCTTCTATACTCTTTGATATAGAATGGTTTAGCTTGAACTTCGTCATGTATATCTTGATATCCAAGGCATGGCTTTTTTTATCTTACTATTAGGTAGACATCCCTGCTCTGATAGAGAATACAATTACTCAGCTGCAACTGAACAATTAATGGCACAGATGCTGTTGTGCTTACTAGAAAGGCAAGGATAACGAGTAGGTGAAACAGCAAGATCTAGTCGAGGCGGCACATACACTAACCCTTGTAAAGACCTCCGTATATCGCCGCTCTTGGTGATCAAGAGATTGCTGTGCTGTGGCGTGGGAGAGGCCCTTTTTTGGCTACTCTACCCAAGGACTGGTGAGAATGGTTTCTGCAAGCGCCATTCTTCGTGTATATAATGACTGGATTGTCTCTGTCCAAGTCATCCGTCTTCTGCTCTTTCCATCATCACTCACTTCTGCATCTTTCCTTTACTCTTATCTTTTTGCATATCCATTTTTCATTCTTGATTTTTATCTGTATATTTTCATTTTCTTCTTGCATTTACTTTTATATATCTACATTTGCATTCATTCACTTGTTCCATTCATTTTGTCCTCACGGCATCCATACACAACAATACACATAACCACAGCCAGGAAAACCTGACAAAACAACACTCACCCACTTTTGTCTTGACAAATACATTACAATGCAGCTTATTCACGCCATCATCGCAGTTGTTGCCGCTTCCGAGGCTGCTACGGCCGCTCCCGTGAGTGGGGGTTCCCACCTAGCTTCTTCTAGCCTTGCCAAGCCAGCCAGTATGAAGTATGCTCGTACCTCTGAGGACTGCAGAGTTGTCTGTGGCAGTGGTGTCGCCGAAGGCATTGATTGCAGCAAATGTCCTTCCGAGAAGCAGTCTAGACGCCACAAACGGGACCATAACCAGGTCAGAAGGGCCAAAGACAACGAAAGCGACGATGAGAGTGATGATGAGAGTGACAAGGAAGACAACGGCAAGGTCAAGAGGGCCAAGGAGGACGAGAGCGACGATGAGAGTGATGATGAGAGCGACAAGGAAGACAACGGCAAGGTCAAGAGGGCCAAGGAGGACGAGAGCGACGATGAGAGTGATGATGAGAGCGACAAGGAAGACAACGGCAAGGTCAAGAGGGCCAAGGAGGACGAGAGCGACGACGAGAGTGATGATGAGAGCGACAAGGAAGACAACGGCAAGGTCAAGAGGGCCAAGGAGGACGATAGCGACGATGAGAGTGATGATGAGAGCGACAAGGAAGACAATGGCAAGGTCAAGAGGGCCAAGGAGGACGAGAGTGACGATGAGAGCGGTGATGAGAGTGACGACGAAGACTAAGGTCAAGGTTTTGATAACATCAATAGAAGCGATGATAGGGATAGTGATGGTAGGATTAGAGAGTCAAGGACTGCTTTAGCATTGGTAGCTCTCTAGCTACTCTCATAGCTTGTCAGCTAGGTTTGGTCTGTGCAAGAAAGGAGAGTAAATTTAGTAATCATCCTCAGTTTATTAACATAGCATCATATCAAGTCCTTGCTGAGCATACTGTGCTGCGTGATGCTCCAGACACATCCAATACCTTCAAAGCTAGTACTAACACTTCCTATAGCTGGAGCCCTGCAAAAGGGTTGATACCTTACCACAAAACCTCGGAGTCTGGCTACACAAAGAAAGCAAGACATGTAGCGTACTAGAGAAAGATTTGGCACAAAAGACCATCCATATTCAATGAAAGATATATTTAAAGAAAGGGAAATCGTTCCTACGCTTCGCACACCTCTTTAGACCTCTCCCCTTCTTTCTTTTTTCCACGATTATCGTGTACTTTTCAGGAAATTGCTTCCACTACGAAGTTTCAATTCTTGCTTCCATTGCCTTCTTTCTTCGAGTTGTCCCTGGACTGTCACTGCGAAATAGCGAAGCTGGCTCCCGGCCATCCTAATAGGCCTGTCGAGTATTCTCCCGCAACCCAACCACCGCATACGGCTCAGGCACTTGGTGGAGGCTTATGGATGGGAGGCTTAGAAGGCAACCCTTTTAATATGTCTTCCCAAAACCTCCCATGTCGGGAGACTGTATCTCAATTTGGAAGGGCAAGTTGGGACAAGGCTAAAGACGAGAACAATCCGACAATGCCAGAGAGTTGCAGTATCCTGTGGAAGGTTTGAGTAGAAAGAGCCGTCACTAGATTATCTAGCGGCTGTAGAACAGTTTCAATGGGCCTGGGCGCCACAAGTCTGCTGTGTGGATTCCTAGGAATAGGGAAATTGGGAGCGATCCTGGGTTCCTTGATTTGCATACGCTCAATGATCTGGGAGAGCTCGTTCCTACGATGGCTGAGTTACCGGTGCTGAAGCATTGGGGGAGGGGGGATACAACAATATAATATTGCTATCTTTCACCCAATCGTACAACTTGCAAAGGGTCTACTACCCCACTGCTTAAGTACGGAGCATAGGTCACAGGATTGAATTATCTGCCTCAGATGAGAAAGCACTATTGAGCCCTAAACGGAGCAATGAAGAAGGGCCAGTCTCCATCGCCAAAACGCCATAGAAGCTCTATATTAAGTCTCAGAAACAACTGCATTCGCTAAACTAGGTGACGTCTCTACCTTCTAACCCATTTACATGGCAAAAGAGAGTGAGTGGGAAACAGCCTTCAGAACATGCCAAGAACTGCATCAGTGACGAGTGATGTCCTTTCAACTAGTCAATATACCTACTCATCCCCAACAGGCCATCAACGGCCTATTACGGCCGTACACTTCGATGCTCACGCATGGGAACGTATGGGTGACATCTTGGTTTCCATAGAGCCACACTTGGGGGGCACATTGAGAAAGTAAAAGTCGCCTTGGCTTGCTTTGATGACCGAGGCCTGGCGGTAGACATCAGTTAATACAAGGTTACAGCTAAGGGAACTACATGTCCAAGATCCATTTTCAAGCTTGGCCAGATCCTCGCAGATTTGACGAAAATAAGTACAATTTCCGCCTAGAAAGCACCTAGTTTTGTATGCAACATATATAAGGAAAATCTCGGGATCACACAATTGTTCAACTTGAAAACCCTTGCATGTCCCTTTTTCCACACCAGATCTCCATTTTCATCCTCCACTCCTTAAGCTATACTTCGCCTTCTTCATACTAGCAGTTCTGCGTGCTGCCACCTCATCTTATAGCTTAAGACAGTAAAGACTTAACCTCATTTATCTTGTCGCTCTTTTCCTTTTGCTACCGCATCATACATACGCAGGTGTCTCAAGAGCTAACATCCAGATCTTTATTGAATGGTCAGTGCTCCTGGCATCCGACTTTCCTTTTCTTTATCCCTCTTTGCTTCAAAGACGAGCCCTTTCCTAGGTTTTAACAAACCTGCATTGTCACCTCGGCGAAGTCCATCGCGTCCAAGGCAGCTCCATGTTATGTTTTAAAGTAGGCTAGTCTTGGAACTATCTCGATTCTCAAGGCCTGTGTTTTCTACCAACGTCTAAAAAGAGCGGAGGGTTGCTGCAAATATCGTCATGGAATATAGAATATGCACCAGAAACGGCACTTCTAAACTTGCTGAACAGTATAGACTAGGCACGCAGAACCACCATTGCCGGGCTGGAACCATTTAGATCCATTTCCAGTGGCCCTGGAAATACTAGTTGTGGGCTACGACCCGACAGCATTTCCCTAGCAACATAGAGTGCTTGTTGTTGTCGTGGGAGCGTGGTAGATGTCTCGTATAAACCAGCTTAGGCCAGAGATTTCACATTGAAGATAAATAGGAAAGGCAAAAGCTACGCCCATCAATATATGTATGCCATAGCATTCATGCGAGACACTTCGTAACGAATACACTTGGATTTTCATGGCTGTCACTTGTTACACATTCCCCCAAGACGCAGCCCTAACACGGAACTCGTATCCCCAGAGTATCGGGCTATATCGCGGTTTATACTCCTGTCTAGGACAGCCAATCGGTAAGATGTCATGCATCAGGCATGCTGCCATTCCTTTTGATAGCCCTGGGAGTTCAGACTCAGTGAGTAATCGCACCTGACATCAAAGCTGCCACGTACACATCAACTATCGCATGAGTGTCACAACGGGAAAGTTGGGGTTTCAGGTTGAGTAAGCCTGGACCATCTGCCTATCTTTCCCTACCCTTCCTGTGAATCTACACTCTACGAATATGCGATGACACATGAAAATATACTATTCATTCAGAATAGGGCCATGCATGTGACGCAGTGTCAAATTTGCACAGCCCCGGTGTCCATTTAAAAAAAACTTCCTTCCTACAACCCTCAGAAAAGGAGGTAACCCTAAGCAACCCTTGAATCACACACCAAACAAGACACAGTACACAACGAAAAGAAGAAATGGCGCGTGAGGACGCGATGGGGGACGCC
>JAXCEX010000284.1:0-27661 GCA_038382965.1 Ceratocystis huliohia
ACCCTTGGTCTATTGCTTTTATTTTTGCCTTGGCTGGCAATACTATTGCATCTGCAATTGGAAATGCGGATTCTCTTAAAACAGACTCTAACCTTGCCAAAAGGGGCCTTGATTGTTGGTGGGACAACAATAGTTGCTGGTGTTCTCTTAATGGTGAACAGAGCATATATGATGATGAGAATTGCAAGGGACTGCCTAAGCATTAGTTAGTTATCATTTTGATAATTTCTGACTCAATAATACTGTCACAGGTCACTTTCTATACAAGATTGTATAACGATATGAAATCAAGAATGAAGTGGCTTGAATAGAGCTAACTGTTCTATAGACACTAGACTAATGTTAGATTCCATAGATACACCAATTGCAAGTACTATTCCAGGTGAGTACCCTGAGGTTTACGCAATACAGTATAGGAGGTCTCATGAAGCTGGGTCTTGGAGTTACCTTCTATATAACAAGGTGAGGCAAGGTACGACCATGTATGACAAAGACTCGAGAAGTCAGCTTGGACTGAGCTATCCGAGGTATCTAGCAAAGCAAGGACAAGGGAGCTGATGAGGACATTTAATAGGGATCTTTTCTTTCCTTCTTGCTATAGTGTAGTTGCCTACTATTTGAAGGCGAGCTCTTCCTGAGCTTGTAGACTCACTGCCATGATCTGTGATGGCTCTGTGCTATCACTCATGCCCAGTGTCTTCTACAGACTTAGCCTTAGACATCGCCCAGCCGTAGCGTTGTCTTGTAGCGATGCTTGGATTCTTACTGGTCCTCAGGGTTCTTTATTTCCTGGTCTGTGATGGTGGTTGGTCATGCCATCGGTGTGTCTAAGGATCTAGACACTAGTCTAGGGTCTGCGACAATATCTACAATAGCAGTGGCAGGCAGTAGTAATTTAGGAATAGGGTTTTGGGCAGTGAGTTGGGCAGAAGGAAGTATTTTTTTATGACAGTGCCCGCCTTTCTACGATAGAGCTCCATCGATGTTGAGATGATAGAAGGCAGTGAGTCTTCTGCCAGGAGACTGTGTACTAGGGACCAGGCTTATCAGGATAGCAACAGTAGTAGTTGTCCGGCAGTTGTTTCACATTCATTAGGTATTCAGTAGGTTCAGTCATTAGGTCATCATAGCTGGTCCATCAGATGATATACTGCAAATTGGGGGGCAGCGATGACCATAGCTACAGCATTCCTAAAAGGAATCCAGGATTTCTTTGACTTTGCATTCAATTTCTCTGGCCACTTTGACATATAGTTGAGGCAGTCAGATTTGTCTAGGAATTAGGTCAGAGGTATCAGTATAATAGATCCAAGACATGTGAAAAATAGGATGTATTCTCATTGAAGCTCGTAAGTCGAGCTTGTATGCATGTAGGCTAATAGCTTGAGAGATGTGGAATAGGCCAAGGCTCTTCCCATCTACAGGTCATGCTTGCGGTTCAGTAATTGCCACATTTTAGTCTACAGGTGGTTTTGCACATCGGTTCAGAGATAATCAGATATTTGAGATCAAGGAGGAAAAGGGGAATAACTATCCAAATTAGTCAGATGAGTGGCAAGTTTTATCTCAGTCTCAGTGGGACTGATTCCGTGGTGTTTTAGTGGGTCTTGTGTCACCTTCGGCCCTAGCATCAGCCTCTCTTCCTCTTCTCCCTCCCTCTTGCTTGGCTAGGCTTATAGGTCTCCTTCCATTGTTGCAATGCCAGTGTGTTGTCGAGATACTCGATAGGTTTCCATATTGGTTATTGCCATTCTTATCACTTGACTTTGTGCTGTAGTACTCCATAGTGTTGTTTCCTTTGGGCCATAATCCTCTCAACCTCCCACTTCTCTCCCTCCCTATCAATCTTAATGGGTCCTGGCTAGCTATCATATATATGCTGAGAGGGAAAAGCATTGTCAGCTACTAGTCTCAACCTCTTTGCATCATATATACTGTGGGCTACTGAGCCCGGTATATCCAGTTTATATGAATGGCTATTGACCTTCTCTTTCACCTGGCAGTGAATGAACTTGTTTCATGGACTTCTTCCCAGACTAGGCCTAAGATGTTTCCTTCTTGATGAGAGCTAAACCTAGACTTCTGGTTAGTAGTTAGTGCATAGCTTTCTCTTCTCGTGAGCTGTTTCTTCTATTGTATCTCTTATCATTACAAGGTTTAATTTTCCCTAGTCTATACTTTTCAGCTTGTCTAATACTAATAACAGTAGATATTAGGAGGACGTACCGAATGGCCTGGAGTGAAGAGAAGAAAGAAAATGAGAGATTGATTGATGTTGAATGTGTCTAACTAATTCTCGCTTGAAGAGCGGATCTCAACCGATTTATACATCCATCACTACCATGTCTAGACCAAACACATGGGCCTTGGAAGAAGGTCCTGTATGTCTGATGCTAACCCTAATGTTCAGCCGAACTGGATCAGGGACAGATATCTTGGTAATCCTGATCTAGGTTACAGGCAATTTTGCGTCATCATTGAATAACTAATAAACCGGGCAAAAGTTGAGTCTTTTTTGAGATGTTCCCTCGAATCATTGTTGGCTTCTTGTAACTTCATCTTAGCCGTCGCGTTGCCGTTCCTCACGATTCAGTTTTGCTACCCATATACTTATGGAAAAGCCGGTAGCACTATCATACTCTGGTGATTCGTGCTGTTTTCTCACTTGACTGCTTTATTTACTTCATGAATTCACTTCCCCTGCAGTTGCTAGGTTGCGTATCTCCAACTTTATCGTGCAGGCTCAACGACTATGAGCCTGTCTATTCAGCCGTCCCGTGGGTCACCGGCGAAAATCCTCTCTCTTGGTACGCTGCCTCAAGCCTCTATGCCTGATCTAGCCCTAACATTTAGACAAACTGGATCGGGGTCAGATATCCTGATAATCCTGACTCAGGTTACTGACATCATCCCTGAGAGTAGGGTTACATGTCACAAGCCCCAACCCCGAAGGAGGCAGACCGAGACTTCAGCCACAGCTTCAGCCACCATATTCATGGAGGGCCAACGCCCTACATTACTACTGGGACACAAGGTATATCTCACCTACAAAGGTGCCATCCTTTAGAAGTCAAGTTGCTAGATAGAACGTAGAAACTAAACGGATAGTAATACACCTAGTTGTGACACAACTAACAATAAGCAATCCCTACCTGTCCATAAGAAGTGATGTCGTTTTTACTTTGCTGTCGTCTTATAGTATGATTCCAACGTTGCGCTGCCTACGCATCTGTCGGGGTTCAGTAGTGCTACACTAGCCATCGCAATAAACCAAGCTACATGGCATGTGGTCAAAGGTAAAGGTAGTGAGCAGCTACACCTTTCAAAGAACGCCCGCCCCACCCCGAGCCCAACTGTAGTGGGCCAGAGCAAAGATATTGTCGTTCAGCACAAAGAGTATTTTCCTAACTTTAACGGAGCCAAGGTATTCACATGGGGAGTTGCAACGAAAACAAAGATGGTGAACAAGCTTCTACATACATATGCTGCATTTCCAAACTAATAGTGTCTCACGGCAGTTTCTATCCTATCTTACCGGACCGACCCAAAGCCTTGTCTTTGTATTTTGTCGGCAAGTTCCCGGAATATATGGAAATTTTCGGCACAATAGTTGGACGTATGCGCTGAGATACTTTTGTCAGAGACCGGAGCCGTAACATCTGTAATGCCATCCTCAACATTGAATCGATAATATACTTCAGGGCTGCTATACCTAGCAACGAGCTTCTGGTGTACAAGTGCAGACCTAGTTGCCATCCTCATCAGGGATCTCTTGATTGAAGGTTCCTCGCGATCAGTATCGACAATTGGCCCAAGGCCCGCACCAATGCTCACAGTCACCATCTTTCGGCCTGGGAATAACGACTCAGCCACTTTGATAAGAGCTTCGCACGGGTTGCTATAACCAAAGCTATCATCAACGGGCTGGGCTCGATGCCGTCCGCTTGTGATCAAGTCTGAACGCTCGTCCACTGCGGATGTTTCTCTGGCCACCTCCCAAATCTTGCGTCCAGCAAAATCTTTAGGCATATTATGTGTTGCCAAGATAGTGGGTGGTGATAACTTGTTCGTATTTGTATCAGTCTTAGGCATGGCTAGCACCACGCTGCAAAAAAAAGAGGACAAGTTAGATACATATCCTGCTGATTAAATAGGACCGGAACTTACGTTTCATGACATGGTTCATTGTTGACATGTTCAAAAGTGTGTGAGCATTCATTGCTTTGGGCATTCAACCGCGAATTTACACACTCCGGTTCCGGGCAGTTCTCTCGAACTATTTTCTTGATAGCGTTCTCTAACTTCGTGGCCGAAAGTTCGCTTAATGGCTGTTTCTGTTCGCCGGGACTCACACCCAAGGCCTCGTCTAGAATGTACGAGAACGCCTTGATAGAGTCCTCGATCGACATTCTCAGGCGGCCAAGTAGAATAGCAATTATGCTGAAGCAAAGGCTGTTAATAATAAATCACCATCATTCGGGGGCCAGTTAGGGACATACCCTCCATTGCCAGTACCGCCGATGAGATCGAATACTTGGAATGGCTTCAGTTCATCAGTAAGATTGGGGAGGTTGTTGATGTGTTCCATTATTTTTTCGACAATCAAGAGGCTAGATAGCCCATGAACTCCGCCACCATCTAAACCTTGTTAGTTACACAGTAGCAAGTAAGACGTGGTCAACATAGCGTACCAAGAGACAGAACCTTGACCAAACCTGTTTTTCCTGTGCTAGACTGGGAGGCTGGGTTCATTTTGCCTGAGACAAGGGGATTAGGCCGACGGAAGATGAGAGCTAAATGCAAAAGACAAGGGAAAAAAACGTAAAAGATTAGTCAAAAAAGCACAACCTTGAGACGGGTCGTTGTCTTACTAGACTTGAATAGCAACTCAGTACTGACATTCTCCAATATGTTAAAGGAAAGGGTTGAGCTGGAAACCTCGCTTTTATAGCACTTGGAAGAAGAATGCGAGCAAGTTATCTTTTCAAGAAGACCAAGGTTCCTGAAGAAGCCTGCCTCTCGCCCGGCTTCTATTCATTGCAAGAACGTGCAGGGGGCTTGCCTCCTAGCTGGCTGAAAACCAGATCCTCTACTACTTTAAAATGCAGAGTGACAGCATGGGTACACTCACTTACATTAGATTGGGAATCACATGCGCCTTCAATCACATCGAGGACGCCCACCGTTGCTGCAGGATAGTCGTAGCAGCCAAGGCCAGCAAAGCAACCATCACGATATGCCTCAGATAGCCCTAGTCACCGGCCTCTTGTTTTGTTTTGTTGGTGTCTGGCTAGGAGGGAATGGTGGCGCTGGGGTTCTGTCTGCTCCCGCGGCCAGCGAATAGGAAGCTTTGAAAGGCGAATAAGAGAGAAAGACGCGACCTCGAGGCCAAGGTTACTATAGATAGGGCTTTGCAGGTGTGATTAGAAACTTACTTACGTCATGGGCTGTGCTACTGCAGTAGTCATAGTTTTGCCGCTAATATGTGTGGCTTCTGAAGCCTTGCTGTTTTCTCTCCTTCTTGAGAAGAGATACGGTAGTAGAAAGCAAAAGAAGTGAGCGGTGAGGCCGAGAAATCCTGATGCCTTGGCCCTTAGATGACTATCTATGTCATAGCCAAAGATGCCATCTCTTAAAGAAAGCTCGAGTTCAGCGAGGAATCCATCTTTTCGCGAATTCAAGTGTTCAGTGTCGCCAAAGACCAGCCATGTAAGTTGCACAAGGACAATAGACGGGCAAGTTTTAAGTGTAAAAAGAAAAATACATCTAGCTTATCCGAGAGATGATCAAAGAATCTTCATTAGTTTACTCGCTGATATGAAAAAAAGGATTGAGCATAATTAAGATAAGGCTAGATAGATCTTGGTACATTGACAAGTTAGCAACACCATGAATACCACAGCAGCTTAGGCTTAGGCCGTGACATATCCAAATGTCAAGTTGCCTAACGAGCATGTTAATGCGCTGGGTCGTGGCCTTGCCTTACCCCGAGTCGAAGTGTCTGTACAGATCCAAGCCCAAGGCAACCTGGCAATTGGTTGGCCATGCTTTGGAAGAAACGAAAAAGAAAATCCAGATATCTATCCCCCTAGTCACTATGGGCTACCACTCGCAGTTCGATATTTTGGCATGCTACACATTCCCGTGTCATCTCCACATGAGCCGTGAAAACCCATGCCCTATCCAGCAATGGCAGGATTCTACAGACATCGAATGAGTTTCATGTGAGTTTATGTAACCATGTGTGCATTGTATATCAGGATACCGCTGTTTTATTTCCTTTGCTAGTCTAGTACTAATAATAAACGGCCTAACATGGCGCCTTATGTGATACAAAGATTAGCCTATCACCCTCCACACCACAGCCCACGACGCACCCAGTATGTGCGACCAAGGTACCATTGTCAGGGAAAAGCAATGCTAAAGAGTGGATATGGCTGGCATGAGCTCTATGAGATAGTGACAGCCATGTTGAGCAATCTGAAAAGTCTCATCTTGATCGTTGATGCTTCGGATGAGTGCAACGTGGAATGCCAACTCTTGCCCGACTTAGATTCCTTCGTCTTTTATTAGATAGTGCCAAGCCGTGATTAGCCAGATATTAAGAAAGGCCAAGATGATGCAAAGCAAAAAGTGAAGATGTACCTTGAGAACCAACCTCCGGCCAACACCGAAGCCGGACCTTCTATCGGGGCCAAGATGGATCAGTTTGCGTGAAAAAAGGCACACGATGAAAGCCTTAGTCTTGCAACATTTGAGAACAAGTACTGATCTTACCTTCCTCGGATAGCCTTGGTTCAATTCCACGCCCCAGAAATAGCAGACACTCAAGAAATTTAATCTGCTTCGATTTGGGCTTGATTCTTCAATTGGACAAGTAGTGAAGCAGACATACCAGCCATACTACGAATGTCCAACTTTGTAAAGAGATCCTTGCTATGGCCTTGGTTTTGTACCGATTCACCATTACACAAGCGCTACGTGCTCTTCTCGAGGAGCTTGCAAATCTTGAACGAAGGAAAATAGAGGACTCTATTAGCTTATTTGGTACTTTCTTGGCTACTCATCACGGCGCTATTTCTTCTGTGCATCAGTCGGCAAAGGACTGCTTTCTGAATGTGTCTCCAAGGGAGACACTAACTACCTTTGGGCGTTGCACGTGAACACCATGCGGCTCTGTACGACCATTGAGTCTCCTACGTGTTACACCCAGGAGCGGCATGCACGGCCTAAATCTTCTAGCATGATCGGCAGTAGTAGCATGTGCAGCAACGGGCAGATTGTGTATGCGAGCTTCGTTAACAAGAGCACGAAGCTCGGCATAGGTGAAGGCTGGTGTCGGGGTAAAGGCAGCAGGGGAAATTGGGTTTTTCGGCTCATCCTCGGATGTAGATGTGGATCTGGCTCCATCATCTCGAAAGCTCACTGAGGGGCAGAAGAAATAATAGAAGCCCTGGATGCTTCCAGAGAATGTATCTTGTATCTTCAGTAACTATAGGCTCCCAGCTTGCCGAAACTGAAGGTATGCATTTTCAAAATCCATAAAACGAAGAGGGGAGTATTAGGGAAAGAGAATATGAGCACCCGTAGCAGGTGAAAGTATTGCAGGGTGCTCCGGGCGTCGTCAAAGATAGCTACTGGTTCTTTTTCTCCAATATAGAAATCATAAATTCAACGCTTTCGCGGGTCCATGTCTGCGACAAGCTGGAGCTTCATTGCCTAAGCTTTGCAACACAGATAACTAACCCTGTTACGACAGCTTACTGCTTGTTGACTGATATCTTCATTTGCTACACATGATCCTAGTCTCTGCACACGGGCAGTATTACAGATATTCCATCCGTATATACTCACTCTAGAAAGCTCCTAGTAAACTAGATCTACTCAAAGAGATTATTCGACATTTATGCTTATTCTTTGGGCATTAAAATTACACAAGGGATGGATGCCACAGTTGATGGTGCTGTTTGACGTGATGTGGAGAACTACTATGGTGCCTTCGTATCTCACAGCTTAGCATCGCACCTCCGCTCTAGTTCCTCAATAGATAGCGTGCCATTTAAACTTGGCGATTCCCGTAGGCGTTAAATAAGTTCAAGCTTGTTAGATAGAATCTTCCCGCTGTAATGCGAAATTTCTAGTGGTCTCAAGCCTGTTTGTCCGATCTATCTATCGCTCACTCATTACAGTAGTCACCGCGTACATGAATTCTACGACAGTAGGCTATTTTTCACATATGTCTGATGTGGCTTAAAGTAACTCGCAAGAAGATATAGTTGCAATTTGAGCAGTTGCATGGCCAAGATGCAAGTCTGGCTGACAACATAGTGACCTATCAACTATTGAATGTCGAGCATCAAACGCCAAAGGAACCTTTAGTACCACATAGATAATCAGCCATCCGCTACTACAACAGTTACAAGAAGTGATACATTTGGCTTGGTTTACTACTTTGGCACGCTGATATCAGAATATGACTAGGATGTCCAGGAAAAGCCCCCTCGGTCTCAAGCGGATAGAGGGTAGTGTCGCAGGTTCGCTTTGGACAAGTGATGCAGTCAAACTCGAAGATAACCAGAGGCGCCCCATTGAAGAGGGAAATGAGGAAAGGATTTACCTAGAGTTGAGGAACTAGAGCTCTACGCATGTATGCCCTCTATGAGAGACACTCGTAAGGCTCGTTTGTCTCAGCTCTGCCTAGGCTTCCCATAGCAGATAGGATAATCTATATGCAAGGAACTCACCAGGCGGAGCCCCGCAGTATAGCACAAAACCTATGGACTATGCGTATAAATTGCGAAGACTGCCAACTGAGATTGCTTGTGGGAGTAGGTGAGATACCATTTAGATCCAGTCATCTAACAAGGTGCACGCCAATGTAAATGTACCATCAATTGGCTACTCCAGTATTATAGCGAACACAGCCTTAATAAATGTAGTATTATATGATCCAGTCCCGTACTTACTAGCAATGCCAATATAGCTGTAGCAATATAAATAATTGCAACATCGGATTCATTTAATTCATTTCGCGAGGCTTGTGGGTGTCTCGGCATTAGCATCTATTTCTTTGAGGTCGACATCTTGTTTCTATTCTTTGCTTCTCAGGCCCTACTCGTACTTGTCCCTCCCCGTCAAGATTCTTCCCTCCGTAAGCTTACCAGTTTTCTCGCCGGAAACTACACTATAACCTGACACTCCATAATTACAAAGCGCAAACCCATTGCATTGAATCACAGTCTTGAGAGTTCTCAGTAAGCGGTGATGATTGAGTTTTGAGTTGGAATGGAATGGCTTTGTGTGTTAGGGTTAAACCCAAGCAAACAGTGATTTATGCAGCACATGTTGCGTAGTGCCAAGGTGGCGCTACGACGTCGAGGTTTCCAGGCAGCTTAGAAAACAGTGTGGCCAAGACGCAATGATCATCTGCGGCATCAAGGATACAGATTTCGTAGGTCATCTCGTAGTTTCCAGATCGTAATTGTTTTATGCCTATGTCTGACATCAAGCTTTGGCAAGCACAGCCCGAGCCGTTATAGCTTTGTGGCTAAACAATTGTGTTTATAGGTGAATCCCTTCTCGCCTAATGTCATAAAGACACTACTACAACTTACTACTTACCTACTACGTATTGGCGATCGAATCCTTCCGTTTATATCATCTTTTTGCAATAGGGTCCTTTGGGCCGCAGCTGGTGCTGGTCTCAAGTGGACAATTCATAGTCCCTGTCGCATAACTTGGCGTATGCTATAGCAAGATGCGCGCGGCAAGGGTACATGTTGCGTAGCGTTCTAAACATACGCTCGGCACCTGTAAGCCTACGCCTACACCAGGGTCAATGCTCCACTACAGAGCCCTCATGGTAGAGAAGGGATGGCGCGCGGCAGGGATGAAGGCCTGTTATGGTAGAATGGGGCAGGTTAAGTTGGTACATTGTAATGTATCGCAGCAAGCTGTGGATTACATGGTGTGTGTGGCTGCGGTGACGCCGAGTGCGCAATCAGCCACCTGATGGGACTGCATTATCAAGAATGTCATGGAGGCCATTTTTATGAGTAGTCTTTTTTTCACTCGTTTTTGAGTAATTTGTGGCCAGAATCAGGCAAGAAAAGTGTGGTAATAATTAATGCTTACGCGATGAGTTGATGATGGTCTACAATAGGCCTCCATTGTTTGGTTCTAGAGCTTGTTTGTTTTACTATCTATGGGACGGACCATAAGTTTACGCTGCTAAGGATGCCTTTGCCGAAATTAACGAGACCATGTGAGCGAGCTGGCTTACCAGGACACCCTGGTTTCTAGAATATCGTCGAGCGATGAATTGATGCATCCCGTCTTGGGTGGCTGAGCGCCTGTCGTTTTCCAGGACAAAGAGATTACGGAGCGGTTATATTACATTTCGTTTACTTGGTTGAGGGCTGATTTGGGCAGTGATTATGTCGATGAATGGAGCACGTATGCGCAGACTGTGGCTGGCTAGACTCGCCCGACGGCTACGTAGTCAGACAAAAAGACCTTTCAAAGACTGCCTGCCGTAGACCTGCTGGCTCTCTATACTGTTGGTCTCGTCTTATGGCTGCGCTTAAAATGCTAAGGCACACGGGTGTAACAGAAGAGGCAGATCGCTTTTAATACTGAGCGTTTGAAGAAATAACCAACTACCAAGCCGTGCCGTGCCGGCGTTGGCTGGCGTAGGCTCGAGGGTGGCAGTGAAAGGTCAGTGTCGGCACAAGATGCCAGTAGACGGTGTTTATGAATGAAGACAGTCCTTGGTGTAACAGATCTTCGTTTGCGAACTCCGCCATGCACTGGCTAAGGTTGGCCGAAAGGAGCAGGCGAATGTTGTGATTTGATCAATTAATTTGGTCAATTTATTTGTGCCTCTGTAGTGGCAAGAATAAGTTCGCATTGGTTTGGAAACAACTTTACTCCTCGTCTGCTGAGCTGAAGATCTCGCATTCAAGTTAACGGGATTTTCTACCAACGGATTATACCGTGAGTCGAATTATAGCTACCCTGGAAGGCAGATTTAAAATGGTGCGGTGGTGCGCTGTGTATGCAAAGTGTACTAATATAGATATCAAGGAAGCCTAAGTTGGAGAGCGTTAATATGCTTTGCCAACTCTTTTTTCAAGTTTATGAGGTCTCAACTCTGTCCATTTTACCCCATGCCCTGCCCTCACAGTAGAGAAAAAAGCCAATTATGCAAAATAGCGCCCTATGGTTAGTTATTTGTCATATATTACAGTGGAAACCAAGCCTCGAGGCATGTTTGCTGGTGCACGTTCAAGATATTGGGTGCTGTTTGTGATTAGCATTGTGGGAATTATATCTGGCTATGTAGTCAAAACACAGCCCACTTCTATATTGCCCACACGCATTAATTGGGAATTGGAATGGACTTTTTTCATGATGTTGTAGCCGGCCGATGTTTGCAGCTTCAGTTTCATTCGGCATCTTTCGATACACGGACAGATGCTATTGCTGCATCGTCGGAATGCGATAAGGATGCTGTGTGGCTGAGTACCGGTATCAACAAGAGCCTAATGAATTCTTGGTCTTCATTTGCGGAGTAATGGCGCTGGTAAGAGCACTTCCTTTATCATTGACGGGTAGATGTGACATAGGAAGCTAGGGTATGCTTAGGTGCTCTATCAGCAGCTGGGTGTAATTAGAAAGGCCTGTATGAACCTATAGCTATAAGCCATGCTAGCCCTACCACATGCTTTGGCTGCTAATGGAGACGGTGACGGGGCAATGGCCTCTCTTTGAAGCTCAGAACAGAGGTGTGTCAAGCCGAGTATCGTCTTTTGATCGTGTCTTAATAGGCGTTCTAGTGATACCTCCACACAGGCGTAGCCCAGGACTTTGACCATGTTAGTTAAAAATGCTTGGATGCATTTACGAGAAGTGCAAGCATGTCTAACTAACTAGAGCAGTGGTCGTTTGGTGTTGTTAAATTATATGCTAATAATATTGGTGAGCCAGCTGTCTGAGAACCTAGTTCTCCGTACCTGTTGCCTCTAAGACTTCGCCATCACCGGACCTCAACTGCCGCTGCTAATCAATCTCGCTATGGCACCGGTAGACATTTCCTAAGACTACTCCAAGTAATGGCAAGATCAGGCCTGCAAAGTGCAAGCAAGCTAGACAGAACTCATACGTCCCCTAGCCCGAATAGAAAATAACCAACTCGGAAACAGACTGTAAATGCCCGTATCTCCGTTCAAATATTCAATAACGCCTCAGTACGTCCCCTTATTCAGCATTGTTTATTAAAAGTCATGTTGTTAAAGCAGTATATTGAGCATGAGAGGAACTAAAAACTCCTACATTTAGGCTTTTCTTCTGTCTATTTTAGATTTACTGTTTTCAGGCTGCTGAGGCTCTCATGCGCTCTCGAGCCTAGACTATTTTACGATCCTCGGAACTAAGTTGAACAAAAACGCCTCCCTTCATCTCGAAATTATCAGGATCATTAGCTAGCCTGGCTCCCCTCATGTAATCATCAAGAGTCTTCGATCCATCTCTAGGGGGATTGATCACAGCAACGTTGTCGAATTTTTGGCACTTGTCCACTTCGCCATTGTAGTACCATATGGGCTCAGTATCTTTTATTGGAATAACAAATGCGTTGGCATGGTATAGCCCCTTCTCGTTGTTGTAGAAAGGGCCTGAAGCAAAGCCTCTTCCAGTGCTGTGGCAGGGGGTATCGTATTCGCCCTGGACCACAGAGTTGAACCCGTCGCCGAATTTGAACATGACGTTGTCGCCCACATTAAGGTAGAGTTCGACAGGGGCAATATTTTGTGGAAAAACTCTAACAATGCGAGTGATGCCGTTTCTAGCTTCAATACTGTTGTCTTGGGGGGGAGATTGCCGGGGAGCAGCCAAGACAGCAGCAGCCGAGATGAGGGCGAGGAGGGTGAGGCGCATGTTGAATAGCGAGGATGGAAGCGTCGCAAGAAAGAGCGGTTAGGGTACAAGCAATGGTAGTAAAACGAAGAAAGTCGACGGTAGGCGTGATAGAATAGACAAGCATGATACGATGAGGACCAGAGTTTAGGCAAGATCTATACATATGTATATATATGCATGTATGAATGGGTGAAGTGTAAATAGGAGCGTTTGATATTTCCCGACCCCGGTCCTCTTATTGGCAAATACAATATATATAGTTTATCCAACTTACTGGACTTACATCTGCACGTGGCAGCTTCGGGTAGGGAGAGCGCCGGGCTAGCTCGAAGTGCATAGCAAACATGGTGCTTCAAAGGGCATGTAGCGACCTAGATTTGTGCATCGAAATAAAATGTTCAATGCAGGCGCGTCCTTCACTCGTGAAATGCTTGGACATTTGTAAGGTTAGCATGAGATTCCTGACTTAACACGGTATAATAAGGGAGTAAGGAGTGTGTGCTCGCTTTAACATGTATCGGATAGATTCACGTGGTTCTGTGGGCTTATTATAATGACCTCTCCCTGTGCAGCCATGTAATTAGGCATTTTGGCTCGCGCTCTCAAGCGCTGATGAGCCTAATATGGGACTGCATGCTTCATTCTATTGCTCTGGGAGCTTGTTCTTGTATGTAGTGCAGGGGTAGTACTGGCCCTTGATATCTTCTCTCCTGCTCCTTTGGCGGCCTAGTAATCTTATGCATGAATGCCACTGGCTCTATCTTCTCAGCTAAATCTTCTCATTTGCGCAATTAGAATGTGAGCGAGACGGAAGCGGCGTGGACTTGCGGAAAGCCGCCCACAGTCATGAATTGCAAGCAAAATAGGTGGGAGTTTCTCTGCAACAAACTGCTTTTGTTGAGACAGCCAGCCTGTGATGGAAAGAGTTGACTAAAGAACTCAAGATCTTAGATCTGACATTGACAGTGGTTGGTGTATTTAAGGTTGCTCCCTCTGGCTTGCCTGTGATAGCCAGCCTCCTGCTGAGCCGCCTGTGCCATGTGAGGGAATACAGTAAGTTGAGTAAGCAAATGAACCTCGATAGCGCAGGTGACTGGGCGTTAGAAGATTGTACATGATAGACGATCGGCTTAACGCCGTGCATTGCTCCCGCACACAAAGGCGGCGCAAATCGAAGCATTAGACAATGGTGACGCTAGGGGAATGAATGTCTTGTTCGTCACTTTTTCATCGGTTTAAACAATTTTCGAAGAACATGGGCTAATAGGAGAGGGCACTGTTGACACGTGACCCATAGACCCCAGTTATCTTGATCGTAACCCTAGGTCATGTGACATACATGTCCTGTTCAAATTGGTCCTTGTTTTCTCAGGTAAAGTTGATGAAAAGTTTGGTTACTCCTCTTTCCATGTATACTACCACCTTTGTTTTTTTTGATTAAGTACATCGTCGTCTGATCAGTTTACTCGAACTTCATCCGGAGGTCGCTTGGGACTCTGTTTCAACATATACTATATATTCTGTGATAGCACTGACCGCTCGTTATCGGACAGTAAACGCTAATGAATCATCGAATTTGGATAAAAGCATCATCAACATGTAAAATATATTCAAGCTCAAGTTTGCATCATCAACGTAGTTAATAATAGATCTTGCATAGAGACCCACAAAACAGACTTTCTTAGCCCTATAGTTGGGGGTGGGGGCTAAGAGGCTGTATTTAGTACGACTACCCCCAGACAAGGAACCGGCCATTTCTGCCTGCTAGACAAATTATGAGACTTTGCTGAATTCCACAACAAAGGACGGGTTGTTTATTCAATGGCGCGGGGCTACACTGAGCCACAAGACCTTCAACTATACTGGCACGGCATCCCGCCAAACATACATCAGTGTCTGCGATGCGACGCTTGCCGCCTAAATAGTGCTACGCTGTCCTTTGTTAAGGGACATGTCCCGGAATAGGGACCTGCGTGCTAAGCCGGTCCAGCCCTTGCTAAAGTGACTGATACGAGCTTGCAAGAAGGTTCTATCATGTTTGGTAAAGAGGATGGATCAAGTAACAGGAGAAACCGGAAGATGTGGTCAATACAGCATATATAGTCTTGGTGTCCCCCGATGTTGGTAGCTTAGTTTTGTTTCCTTTTGACTTCCCAAGAATTTAATAATAAATTGCATTGGACCTAACTGAGAGTCTTCTGCACACTTGGCAAACCAATAAACTAGAATGTAAATACCTAGGATCATGTAGGGTTAAGCTCCTTTTCTATGGCTGAGGGAGGATAGCTCTGACATGAAACAGTTTGTTTTCAGGTGTTGATCATTATTATTAACTGTTATTGATAACATTATCTCTTTTATTCAAAATCCAATGATTCGCTCAACACTTCTTTCCACTCACTAGCGGTCAGGTCAGTGCTATATGGTCTAGAAGTATTAGGTGACCTAGGGTTAGGACATGGTTAGTTAGGGGTCACATGTCAGCTGTAGCCCCTGCGCCACTCATCCATTGGTACTGCCACTCGACAAGAAGTTACATGGAAAAATTGGGACCCACATAATAGATGTCTCCTAACCAGTTTAAAAGGCATGATAAACATGACATGACCTTTGCCAAACCAATTTTCACTCCACATCACAGAGCATTTCTTGTCTATCAACACTCCGACTCTTCTACTGCTTTAAACGCGGATTATTTACTCTGCAAAATGGACAACCTAGATTCATTGGATATAGAGGCGCTAAAGGCTGCTTTTGTAGCCTTGAAAAGGTATGTAATATGTGGCGCTGTATGAGTAGATTGGACGTAATCTAACATCAACATGTAACTGTGAATAGGGAAAAGGACGCTGAAAAGGCTCGAGCTGATGCCGAAAAACTCCGTGCCGAAGAAGAAAAGACTCAGTCTGCCGAAAAAGACAGTCTGATTGCTGCTGGAAAGGCTCAATCTGCCGAAAAAGACAAGCTAATTGCTGCTGAAAAGACTCGAGCTGATGCCGAAGGACTCCGTACCGAACAAGAAAAGGCTCAGTCTGCCGAAAAAGACAAGCTGATTGCTGCTGAAAAGGCTCGAGCTGATGCCGAAAGACTTCGTGCTGAAGAAGAAAAGGCTCAGTCTGCCGAAAAAGACAAGTTGATTGCTGCTGAAAAGGCTCAATCTGCCGAAAAAGACAAGCTGATTGCTGCTGAAAAGGCTCAGTCTGCCGAAAAAGACAAGCTGATTGCTGCTGAAAAGGCTCAGTCTGCCGAAAAAGACAAGCTGATTGCTGCTGAAAAGGCTCGAGCTGATGCCGAAAGACTCCGTGCTAAAGAAGAAAAGGCTCAATCTGCCGAAAAAGACAAGCTGATTGTTGCTGAAAAGGCTCTCAATGTCGACACCTCCCTCCATGTATACTTATATAACCTCTATGCACACTGCTTCCAAACCACCATTGTTCTTCAACCCAATGACGAACGTGCTACAGGCTCTAGCTCAACATCTGTAGCTAGCCGGAACTGCCCTAGGAAGTTGTTGCACTGGCGTGATTTCCCTGTCCTTCACGAGCAAAATTCGCCACCCTTACCAACGCCTTTGGAAATGAACTTTTTCTGCCATGCATTTCAGCACTCTGTGAGGACCAGAAAACAGTGGCTGAGTGGACACATGGTAGTGGAACAGATTCTTCGTACTTCTGCTCAACAGTCATTGAGCAGCCTACCACTAAGATTGCCAATTCTTGGCTTAAAATTGAGCTAAAGGGAATAAAAAAAATCTAATTTTGCACCAATACATACTATATCAAGGGTCTGATTAATCAGATTGAAGAGTGTGAGCGCCAAGAAGCTACTGCCAAGGTCTCAAGAGATGGTGATGACTCTGTTACGGGACATGTCCCGGAATACGGACCTGCGTACTAAGCCAGTCCAGCCCTTGCGGAATGACCAACATGAGCTTACGAGAAGGTTCCGTTACGGACACCGCTCGGAATACGGACCTGCGTGCTGATCCGGTCCAGCCCTTGCTAAAATGATTGATACGAGCTTACAAGAAGGTTCTATCATGTTCGGTAAAGAGGATGGGATCAAGTAACAGGAGAAACCGGAAGATGTGGTCAATACAGCATATATAGTCTTGGTGTCCCCCGATGTTGGTAGCTTAGTTTGTTTCCTTTTTGATTTCCCAAGAATTTAATAATAAATTGCATTGGACCTAACTGTGAGTCTTCTGCACACTTAGCAACCCCTTCATAGACTCTAATAGTTTAAGCGATGTGGTCGACATCCCAGAACCCGTGACGATAATACCTGCATCTGCATCACGCGGTCGCAGTGCTCTAAATGCCACAGTTGGCCGAAGGCCAAACCTAAAGCGGCCTGCTACATCGCCTCCTGACGTCAATGAACCACGCCCCAGCATGGTGCAATCGCCAAATCGGAAGATAAAACTAGATGGCACTTGTATTGGAACCATGGAAAATCCTCTCAAGGATAGGAATCTCCTTGTTATTGAGCACAAGCCTGCTCGTATACATACGCCAACTCTACTTGAGAATGTGCTTGAGGATATTGCCAAGTCAGACGGTTCTATATTTCTTGAACCAATGGATCCCGAAAGCGTTGGTGGGATAAAGAAGATGCAGAAGCCCCAGACAGGCTCGACAATGGTTGCCAAGGCCCTGGTGCAGACATACCATTACATGGTCACCCTTGGCCTCTCCTATGGCTACATTTCGACAGGGGAATGCACTGTTCTGCTTCACATTGACTATGAAGAGCCATCAGAGCTTTACTTCCATCTATGTGTCCACCAGAAAGATGTCAATGGCATACCACTTCGTCCTACCACAGCACCACTGGGCCAAGATCATGAGATTGCAGCTGCGCTTGAGGATGGAATCAAAAACACCCCATGTGCGATTATCATGACCATGATACAGTTGGCCCACAATCAGCCAAATCTTTCGCCTCAGGAAATTGCAAGTGTGCAAAAAGACCTCCCCAGATACCCAGATCCCAAAAAGCCGCCATCGGACCCATCTCCTGGTCCTGGCAAAGGGGATGGAAATGGAGGTGGTAATTCTTCTTTGAGAAACGAATATCCGCTATTACCCCCGCCTAGTGGAGGTTCGTCAAGCCAATCTCACCGAGATCCCTCCAAACGGCAAATGGCAAACAAACACACTTACATGAATTCTGGACCGCATCATCCTCCCCAGCCGGAGTATTGCTCTCAAAAGTGCTTATTGGGTGTAGTCAATGGCAGTTTTCTCGACGCATCATGCCCAAATAGCCACCTTCACCGGCAATATTCTGCCTCCTCAAATAGAAAACACCTGCTTACACTTGCCCAGCTGGTGGATATTATCCAGATGCAGCTCGATACTAACCTCGACTCTGATTGCGAAGTTCAGCGCCACAAGTCTGGCCTCTTTGGCACGCTTGTTAAGTTGACTGCCCATCCTTATGGCTATACGTTTGTTGGCAAGGGGATGATGGACCTTGGCTTGCCGTTCATTCGCCACCAGCTACAGGTGTACAGCCGACTCGAACCTATCCAGGGCGTCTTCGTTCCAGTGTGTCTTGGCCATATCTCTATGCAGCAGACACTAAATGTCGAGTTCCTTCCCATCCGCCAAATGCTATTATTGTCTTACGCAGGCGAATCAGTTAGGGAGATGAGTGATGCCGTTGACAATATTGAATCGCAGCTCCTAGCGCTCCTAGCGCTCGGGGTTTTCCACCGTGACATCCGCGAGGCAAATGTCACATATGATGCAATGTCTGGACAAACTATGTTGATTGATTTTCATCGGGCCCAGGTTGTTGATTTTGCTCCAAAGACTACATTAGTAGGTCCTGGTAAGAGCGCAGTTTTAAAAGAGCAGCAGTTTCTAAATTCCTGGGATGATGGCAGATCCAAGAAAAGGATGCGCTTGGAAATCTAGTGTTCATCTCCTTTGTAATGAAGTATCTAGAAGCCCTCCTCCTCTAGAAGGGGTCCTCCTAGGCATGTATATAGTCCAAGAATGTGTAAGTGTAATTGTTTAAGATCAAGATTATGGACAGGCTACATCGACATCTAGGACAAGATAGTTGCTGGTTTTGTCACTCTACTCCCACTAAGGTGAGCATACACTTTTGTTATTGACTATCAGTTCCAATCTGCGAGCGGACAGGCTAGCTATGAAGATTTCAAAGGTAGGGTCAAATACTGTTTCTATTGTAGTGTCATGAGAGGAATTGGATTCTACTTTATGTAGGGTGAGTTTGGTGCTGGTTGCCTTCCTTCAAGTACAATGCGAGATTTCTAATGACCCACGGGACATTTCCAGCCAGCTTTTCCGAATCTCTAATGAAGCTGATTACCGACAAGGACGTAGTGGTGAGTCCTGGTTTGCTGATGTGTCCCCATGCTGTCATCGTCGAGCTTCGTTATTTGAGAAAGTATTGGGCTTTATGCTCAATCCTACACGGGTGTTAAACCCGTAATATTACCTCTCTTCCCCCTTCGAGGTCGTGGTCCGGTTTGCACTGCAGTGTCTGGCTCATCAACTCCATCTTCTGACCCATGATTTTCGATGAACTCGTGTAGGACATCGGTGTGTTTGGGATCCGCTCGTGGCCTCCAGTCCGGGCTCTGCATACCCTTTCCATTTGACCAAAACTAGTCTCTGTACTCCTTTTCCCCTTCTACGATAGTGTCTTCGAAGTATCCGTTCTACCTCGTATTCAGGCTCTCCGTATTCATTCTCCCACAGCGGCGATGGCTGAAAGTTATTGAGCTTCTGTGGTGGTAATGGGTTTGCGGTGGCTCGCTTTAGTAAATCGACGTTGAACCTTGGGTGAATATTTGTGGATATGTCCAATTCCATGACTTCAGGTGTTATCGCCTTGATGACTTTGTACTTGGCGTTCAACCATGTAAGCTTCTTGGTAGGCTGTTCCGTCCTAGCATTTTTGAGGTTGAGCCATACCAGATCGCCGGTTTCGAAGCGTTCTTGGCTATTGCGAGTTATGTTTGCTTGTCGTTCTAGTTCTTATTGCCTGTTTGCCATTGTAGCTTGTGCCAAGACCACTCTTCGCGGAAAGATTTGACAAAAGCGTCTGCTTCGTGGTGTTTTGTACTAGTTGTATGTTGTTCAGAGATGCCTGGAGACATAGGTAAGAGCCCCATATATTAATTCAATGGAACCCCTCCTAGATAGATCTAGATAGATCTAGATAGTTTGGATAACTTTTCCCCTTTTCCCCTTGATGCACGTATTCTGACTATCCGAACCTGCTACAAAGAACATCTTGTATTCAACCCGTGACATCTATGTGCATTCTACTTAAAAAAACGAAAGAAAAACACTCGACTTTTTGTCACCAACGATGAACAGACAGCGAACGAACACCAAACGAACCAAAAACCAGGGACGAGAAAGAAAACCGGTGGGAAATGGAGCAGATTGTTGACAAATTCCTAGTAACGGTGGAAGCTTTGGAATGAGAACGCTCCGAAAGGGAGCAAACTCGAAAGCGACCACGCGCCATATTGTCTGACGTCGAAAGATTTGACGGAAAAAGCCACACGCGTTTTCGCATGCTTATGGCTGATATTGAGGGGAAACAAAATCACGACTGCGAGGCCCTCAACAGCGAGAGGGATTCATCTCCTATGTATACAGCCGCTTCACTGACCGAGAACAAGACAGAATTGGCCCGTATATGGAGTCTTGCTACTCCACCACCGATAACGAAGAGGAACTGGAGAAGTTCTACGCCTTTCTGGAGGAAACCTTCACCGACCTGATGTCAGAGCAGCAGGCGACCGAACGCCTGAGCGCCACGAGAATGGGAAACGGTTCTGTCGAGGATTACGTTGTCCAAATGGAATTACTGGCCGAACAGGCCAATGGTGCAAACTGGCCTGACGTGGCGAGGATCACTAGCTTGAAGCAGTGCTTATCAGTCGTGGTTTCGACGCAAATACAGGTCACGGAGTTGGATATAAGGTGTTCTGTCGTGGAGATTCCAGCTACACCCGGAATAACGTCAGGTAAATACGTGATGTAGATACGTGGCACACGATGTGGTGAAGAGACTTAGAACTTAGTCCTTAATTAACTCGGATAATATAACATATGTGACAAAATAAACTATGTGACGTAGGTCAGTCACGTGGCAGAGCCACAGTGGCCGAGGCTATGCATCACTACACAATCCGCTCTTCGATAAAGAAACAGATAGACGAGAAACTGCTACGGGTCGGGACCTGGGGACGGCTCAGGTTGTACCTGAGCCACGTACCATTATCAAACACCGCAAAAAACAACCCCAAAGACTTACCAACAGCAGGAAACGGAAGTTAATCACATGCTGAAAACGTCACAAGCCGAAAATGTCTCATGCGTATCAACCGGTAAAATACTATTCCAGTGGACCACGGCGATACCGACGGATTAGGACAATTCAAGGGCAAGGTGATTACTACCAAGAAGCAAGGGCTGAAGACTTTAGGTTACACATGGTTCATAAGAGAGGGCAACATAAGGACGGCAGAGTTTCCCACAAGATAGCATTTAGAACCTAGAAAATAAATGTAGGGTTCTTTTAGTTTGCAATATTTGCTTCATTTAAACCCTTTCAAAGAAACAACCACGAATCACGGATTGCTTCTTCTCATTCTAAGGACATTCATTACGCCCTATCAACTCTGAATTTTGGTAATTGATGGTTAGAACTAAGAACTTCATTTACGAAAAGAACCGACCGATGTATAGAAGCTAATGAAGGGTGGATTGTGCAATTTAATCTTATGGGAAAAACTTGAAGCGGGTCGTTTTGATTCTAAAATGCTAATGATGAGAGGTGGGCTGGAATCCTATAAATGTGATGCGACCAGAGACAAAGGCTAACCCAATAGGGTTGAACGAAAACGCCGATATTCTACGGCGCCATGATGGTGGCAGCCAAAGCACCCGTTGCCGGTTTTCCATAAGCCAGACATCATCATCGCTAATACTATAGCTGTGAGATTGAGAGAGAAACGAGGATGCCTTGTCAACAAATGGTGGCGAAGATGATTGCTCAGTTTTCAAGAACACTGTTGAGTCAAGTGTGCCATGACGCCACGCAAGGGTATGTAGACACGCACCAGAAGTCACATCCCAGATGATGACTGTGTTGTCCTCTGACCCTGATGCCAGTCGCTGTCCATCATTTGAGAAGACCACTGAATGCACCGAATAATGGTGGCCCTCAAGAGTCTGCAGACACGCACCGGAAGTCGCATCCCAGATCTTGACTGTGTTGTCCCGAGATCCTGATGCCAGTCGCTGTCCATCATTTGAGAAGACCACTGAATACACAGAACGACTATGGCCCTCAAGAGTCTGCAGACACGCACCCGAAGTCGCATCCCAGATCTTGACTGTCCTGTCCCGAGATCCTGATGCTAGTCGCTGTCCATCATTTGAGAAGACCACTGAATACATAGAACGACTATGGCCCTCAAGAGTCTGTAGACAGACATCCCAATTTTCTTCAACCTGTGGCTTCGGCTCAATCCAGTCCAGTTCTTGATGAATGTATATTTGCCTTATCAAGCTATTCGTGGGGCTGAAAATGAGAGCTGAGACATAAACCTGCAACGGCGCAATCTCAATAACCCCCCCATAAGCGAGGAGAAATCGTTGAGCGTCTTTCACAATTTTTTGGAGATCTTGCGATGCGTTCTCCTGCTACACCTTGTTAAACACTGTTTCATCGTAGTCCTCGTGATCGCAAAATTACTTACTAAAAAAGTCGCCAAGCTTTCCATCGCCCTTCCAGCACTGGAAATGCTGCGTAGAAGGCTGAGTGCTTCTAACCACTGAAGGTATTTGTTTTTGAAGAAGGCCAAGATCCCATTATTTATGTTCACTATATCACCTGCTGCAGAATCGCAAAGATGGTCAACCCAGAAGATGCAGAAATACCCAATAGCGGCCAATGGATTATGCTCAGGGACTGAAATCTCATCAATCAGACATCCGGGTGCCTGCAATCCGTAAATGTCACGCTGGAGCCTTTTCTGCAGGATACTAAGTGATCGTAACAAGACCGTGTGGTGTTGGTGTGGAATTCCAGAAGGCAGGATCTTGTCTAATGCTTTAGACAGAAAATGGTCCTTCGCTGACTGATGCACAAAAGAAACAACATTGTTGTGAAGAGTCAACAAAGACCCGCATGAGGCGATTATTTCTTTCACCTGCTTTGTTTTAATGCCGTCAAGCGCTTTAATAAGGACACACAGCTCGTCCAAAGTGATAGGTCGGTACACAATCAAGACGTGAGCAATGATATCCTTACAGAGCTTCGCATTCTGAGAATCGAACATGTTGACTATCATTCGCTCATATAGTGCATCAAGACCGGATGGGAATAACTTCAGTGTTTTCAGCATGTGCCGTTTTCTGACTTTTGCATTGGAAAGCTCCTGGCAAGCCAGGGCTACCCAGAGGAAAGTACCGTTTGAATTGGCCTCAAGATGTTCTACCATGTCTATGGCCATCTTAGTCTCGTCATTGTATTTCCTTATCAGCATAAGCTGACGGACCTTAAACTTGATATAAGAGTTGACCGCCGCAGAGACTGAATCCTGGTTTAGTTCAAGGTGTATCTTGGCCTTTTGCTCTGCATCATCAAGGGCGTCTTCGATATCTATCCAATTGCGGCTGGACACAACCCATTTGACTGGTAAGGGCTTGGTGATAAATTCGAGCAGGTTTTGTCGATCTACACTACACTCATCCAGACCATCGACAATCAGAATGCCATTCTTGAGGCTCGGGTCATTTACCATGGTGGTCAGTATGTCGCAAAGGTCGTGCCAAGGAGGTGCATTTTTGAAAAGCTCTCTCTTGCAATCATACTTTTCTCGCACATGTTTGATGAGCCGTGGGTTGCAGCGTGCTAGATGGTAGATCAGACCTCGCAGTACAGAGGTAGCCGTATTGTGCCGATTGCTTGTAGCTTGACAAAAAAAGTAGGACAGAGTCACTGAATCTTCCGGCACTAACTCATCGATGATGCCACAAAGCAGCATCGTCTTGCCCTTTCCGGGATCTCCTTTGATCCACAGGATTCGTGATTCGCTTCCGTTTAGGAACTGTTGGAAACTTTTGTGACTGAGAATCCATCTATAGGAGTCTTTCAGTAAACCCCCCTTTGTGCTTTCGATAGTTTTCTTGTCTGTGCAGGGATTGGTGATGCAGAGATCAGAGAGGCATTTCTTATCGTCTTTATCCATTACGTAGTTGTGTTGACCTTCTGTTTGATCATTTTCTGCCACGTGAATGTTAGCTCAATAACTACACCAATTTGTAACAAAGGTCGAGTAATACCATTTGCAGCCAAAGCCTTGACACAGTCAGTCACGAGTTCGCTATTATCATTGAGGTAGGCTAGTGTATGTCCCGCGATGCTGCCCACTGAGCTGTAATCCAGCCGAGTAACATCCTCAAGACCGCTTATGACATCGAGTCGGTGATAATTGTTTGAGCCCATATATCGGTCTTCCAGCCGTCGGTGAATGACACTTGAGCTTAACGTCATTTTTTCGAACGCCGAGGTAATAGAGCTTTGTAGATCGTCGATCCCAAGCACACTCTTGAGACTTGCTCCAATGCTCACGGCTATTATCCGGTTCAGTGGAAACAGCTTCTCGGCTTCCTTGATGAGGGCCTCACACGGATTATTGTTGCTGAAAGCTGCATCGGTGAGTTCAATACAATTGCGGCCAAGTTTGATAGGATTGAAAAAGGGTACTGCTGCAGATGTAGCTCTTGCAACCTCCCAAACCCTACATTTAGCAAGGCTTGTCGTATGATCAGAATATGTTTTAAAGATAGTCGGCAGTGTGTTGACATTATCCTTGGTTATGGCGAGCACGGCGCTACAAAATAAATGTGAGATGTTAGATGAGAGTCCTTCCGGTTTGGCAAGGCCAAAACTTACGTCTTAACACAGCTTGTTTCGTAGAAATATGCATTGTCATGCGTACAAGTATCGGCTGTAGAGGTTTTTTGGTCTCGGCGCTGTTCCACACATGATAACTCACGGCAGTTCTCTCGAATCGCTAATTTGATAGCAGTCTCCAACTTTTCGGCTGAAAACGCACCTTCTGACGGCTTCAATTCTTTGGGATTTTCGTAGAAGAGCGTGTTGGAAAGTTTTTTAAACGCGCAAATCGATTCGTCGGCACTCATTTTTAGCCGGCCAAGCATGATAGCGAGGATGCTGCGATAGCTTGTCAGCAAATCAGCCGTAAGATAAAGGTAGAATTTGGAGCTGGTGAATGCCATACCCTCCAGTGTCTATACCACCAATGAGATCGAACCTGTCACAGGGTTTTGGAACTCTAGATAGTTTCTCTAACTGCTGGATACGTTCCATGATCCTTTCGAGAATCAGCAAGCTCGATAATCCACCGCCCCCGCCGCCATCTATAGAAATCAGTGACATGATACCACACGAGCTTTAGAGAAATGAAGTGGCATACCGATAGAGAGAATCCTTTTTGGCGGTCTGGTGGCTAGTCTCATAGGTGAATCCATGACTGTTTGGTTTATATTGCAAAGCTGGAGGAACACAAATCTGTAATCAAGATAGAGGATGTATGTAGCAAAATAGGCAGGGTGAAAAGAACGCTCTAGATGTATGAAATGGCTATGATCTGAATCTCGCTGTCAAGAACTTGGTAGTAAAAATGACGAAGAAGGATAAAGAAGAAAGTCGGGGAGAGAGGAAATATGTCCAAGTGAGGGGAACGGCAGCCGCTCGCCCGGTCTGTTACGTATGTAAAGATCAGGATGTCATACGTGGTGATGATTGGCCCAACATGCAGCATTGGTGCCCAGTTATGTGGCGTAGTATTTTCTTCAAACAGCATAGTGAAATGAGGCTTCATGGTACATTCTTTTTGAAAGCGCGCTCTATTGTTTTGTAGTTATTATCATTTGTTAATATCGCTATTCTGAGTCACGGCTTACTGAATTGTAGCCCTTGGCCGAGGTCGACGAAGCGCTCACTGGCAATGGCGACACAAAATGAGGTAGATAGCCACGCAGCGTGAATACAAAAGCGAGGGCCATTGCTATGACCATTGCCTGTGGGCTTTATGTAAATCAGTCAAGATCCGCATATCGATTAATAATTTAGACTATACACAACTAAGAAAGCAGATACCTGCGGTCATTTTACTTCAAAGATAACCAATACGTGTAAGCGGACAAGCTAGCTGTGAAGGGTTTGCTAAGTGTGTAGAAGACTCACAGTTAGGTCGAATGCAGTTTATTATTAAGTTCATGAAAAGTAAAAAGGAAACAAAACTAAACTACCACCATTGGGGGACACCAAGACTATGTATGCTTTGTTGACCGCATCTTCGAGTTTCTCCTCCTACATGATCCCCTCCTCCTCGCCGAATATGATAGAACCTTCTTGTAAGCTCGTACCAATCATTCAGCAAGGGCTGGACCGGCTCAGCACGCAGGTCCACTTTCTGGGCCGTGTCTCGTAACAGATTTGAATCCTATGACTGTGATGCGGCCAGAGCTGGAGCATAGCACAATCTTGTTGGATGATGATTCGAATATCCCTGGACGAAATGATGGTGGCAGCCAAAGCACGCTTTGCTGATTCTGCGTAACCCAGGCATTGTCCTCGCTAATACTATACCTATAAGGCCGAGGGGATAGCGGAGAAGCTTGGTCAACTAATAATGCTGAAGATGACTGTTCAGTATTTAAGACCATTCTTGGGTCCACTGTTATATCAAGGTCCTGAAGAGTCTGCAGACACGCACCAGAATTCGCATCCCAGATCTTGACTGTCTTGTCCTCTGACCCTGATGCCAGTCGCTGTCCATCATTTGAGAAGACCACTGATGTCACCCAATTGTCATGGCCCTCAAGAGTTTGTAAACACGCGCTAGAAGTCGCATCCCAGATCTTGACTGTCTTGTCAACTGACCCTGACGCTAGTCGCTGTCCATCATTTGAGAAGACCACTGAATTCACCGAATAATGGTGGCCTTCAAGAGTATGCAAACACACACCAGAAGTTTGATCCCAGATCTTGACTGTGGAGTCCCAAGACCCTGATGCCAGTCGCTGTCCATCACTTGAGAAAACCACTGAATGCACAGGACCACCATGTCCTTCAAGAGTCTGTAGACATGCACCAGAAGTTGCATCCCAGATCTTGATTGTCTTGTCCTCTGACCCTGATACCAGTCGCTGGCCATCATTTGAGAAGACTACAGAATTCACTGAATAACGGTGACCTTTAAGAGTCTGCAGACACGCACCAGAAGTCACATCCCAGATCTTAACTGTCTTGTCAGAAGACCCTGATGCCAGCCGCTGTCCATCATTTGAGAAGACCACCGAATACACTTCAGCACCATGGCCTTTCAGAGTCTGCAGACACGCGCCAGAAGTCGCATCCCAGACCTTGACTATCTTGTCCCGGGACCGTGATGCCAGTCGCTGCCCATCATTTGAGAAGACCATTAAATTCACAGAACTAGTATGGCCCTCAAGGGTCTGCAGACACGCACCAGAAGTCGTATCCCAGATCTTGACTGCGTTGTCCCAAAACCCTGATGCAAGTCGCTGTCCATCATTTGAGAAGACCACTAAATTCACAGAACGACTATGGCTCTCAAGAGTCTGCAGACACGCGCCAGAAGTCGCATCCCAGATCTTGACTTTCTTGTCCCGGGCTCTTGATGCCA
>JAXCEX010000285.1:0-27626 GCA_038382965.1 Ceratocystis huliohia
ATGGTTTGGAAGCAGTATGCATAGAGGTTATACAAGTATGCATGGAGGGAGGTGTTAACGTTAAGAGCCTTTTCAGCAGCAATCTGCCTGTCTTTTTCGGCAGATAGAGCCTGTTCGGCAGCAATCAATTTGTCTTTTTCCGCAGATTGAGCCTGTTCGGCAGCAATCAACCTGTCTTTTTCGGCAGACCGAGCCTGTTCGGCAGCAATCAGCCTGTCTTTTTCGGCAGATCGAGCCTTCTCTTCTTCAGCCCGAGCCTTTTCTTCTTCAGCCCGAGCCTTTTCAGCAGCAATCAGTTTGTCCTTTTCCGCAGATTGAGCCTGTTCGGCAGCAATCAACCTGTCTTTTTCGGCAGATCGAGCCTTTTCTTCTTCCGCTCGAGCCTTTTCAGCGTCCTTTTCCCTATTCACAGTGACATGTTAATGTTAGATTACATCCAATCTGTTCATGCAGCGCCACATATTACATACCTTTTCATGGCTGCAAAAGCAGCCTTTACCGCCTCTATATCCGAGAAATCCAGGTTGTCCATTTTGCAGTGTAAATAGTTCGTGTATAAAGCAGTAGAAGAGTTGGAGTGTTGATGGGCATGAAATGCTCTGTTATGCGGAGTGAAGGTTGGTCTGGCATAGGTCGTGTTTATGCCTTTTGAAATGGTTATGAGCTATCCATTATGTGGGTCATAATATTCTAGGTAACTTCCTTCTTGTCGCGTCGCGGTAGCGTAGCAATGGTATGTATTAGATTGGTCCTCAAGTCTCTTATAATAAGTTGAATGAAATGTCTGTTACCTCCTCTTTCCACCGGGGAAATTTGCCCAACAGTTTATATTCAGTCCTTGGAAATTATGTAGATAGACTCAATAGAAAGCTCCATATGCCAAATCACCACAACATCTGCTTTATGGATCTCAAGGCCTGCACGCCCGTGTGGATGTATCTGGGCAACACGAAAGATGAGATGTTATCAGAGAAGTGGGTCTCATGGATTAGCCGAAGATGAACCGAAGTCCTGGGGCGGGCCACGACCCATCACAATCTGCTTGAACTTGAATATATTTTACGTCTACTGCCTAGTAGCTAGTCTGGCGTCGTCTGATCTTGGTGATCCCAGTGGGCGTCAAACAAATTTGAGCTCAAGTTCAGTGGGCAAACTTGGTCTAATTTTCTTCGTCAAAATCAATCTAAATGTAGAGCTGCAACTTCGATTCCCAGTGTTCAGCACTCACAACACTTCTTAACCGCGTATTACGTCATGCTGTTTTAGCCAACTATCAATCACCTCACTGGTTGGGCACCAATTTTGTACATCCCACCAATCACCAACGCTTGTGATAGACATTGCTGCAATGCCCTTGAAAGACTAGCAAATCGGGCGCTCGCTGTTTTTTGGGCATCGCCTTCAGACAGCCGCTTTTCCTCTCATCTCATCATAGATCCCCTTTTCCCCTCTTCCTAATCATCCACTCCTGCGCTCCAAGTGCTCATTACAAAGCAAATGGCATGACCACCCCATTACAGACTTATTTGTCCTGTTTCCTCACCTAACTGCGCCTTCCTTTTTACAATACTCGTTCGTGCTTCACTCGCTGGCTCATGCTTCTCTTCTCCATGTCTATTGTCAGATATAAACCAGCATGAGTTCGAGTTCCCAGCCGGGCCCTGGGCCACCACTCAAGATCCTCTCTCTCGGTATGCTTCTCCGATCCTAGGCTGTCATTGCGTCGCTAACTATTGCAGATGGTGGTGGTGCCCGTGGACTGTCTAGCTTACTCATCCTCGAGAAAATCATGGAGCTTATCAAAGAATCAGAGGGTTTGTCCAAAGTACCACGTCCCTGTGAAAAATTCAACTTAATTGGTGGTTCGGGGACTGGCGGGTATGACTTCTCTAGCCACATCTACAAATCCTAAAAGCTTTACTGACAGACAGTCTTGCCCAAGCATCATTGCTATTATGCTTGGCCGCTTAAGCATGACAGTCGACCAATCCATCAAGGAATACAAGACCCTTATCCAAACAGCATTTAATCGAAAAAGGACCAAGTTCTTCATCATACATAACAACAAACGTTCCACTTCAAATTTTGAGACTGCGATCAAAAATATGATTCGGAGAAACTGCAATGAGCTAGGATGCGCAGCACGGAGGGAAAGAGACGGCGTTGAAGCTGATGAATGCCCACATGAAAACATACTTTTCGCAGATGCGAACTGCACCAAAACGTAGGTTTTTAGCATATACACACAATAGGCCATCCGTCTAATGCTTCATTATCGTGTCCTAGTGCTGTACTAGCCATGACGAAACACAATGTCAGTGCACCGCCTACTATCTTGAAGACGTATGATGTACCTACAGACCTCGCCGAATGCGAGGTTTGGGAGGTGACCAGAGCCACATCAGCGGTCATTACCTTATTTGGTCCAATCAAAATCGGCCGAGAAAAAGTAGAACTTATAGATGCTAACCATGGCTACAATAATCCATGTGAAATTCTCATCCAGGAAGCTGAGAAGCAGTTCCCAGGCAAGAATATAATGACTCTTAGCATTGGCACAGGTATCGACAGTGTTGTTGATATTGGTAGCTCGCGTCGTTCATACAATAAAGCAATCTCACAGGCTGCCACTAGTTCTCAGACACCTCACGGGCGATTAAGCGAAAGGTATATAAAGACTGGCGGTTATTATAGATTCGACGTCGACAAAGGCCTCGAAAACACCTCATATACAGACGGCCAAAAGGTCAGCGATATATCAGCCCATACGAGAAACTACATGAAACAAGAAGACAGTCCTATCAGGCAGTTTGTCGAAGACTTTATTAATAGCAATCTTCCTTCACTACAAAATGGTAAGCGATGAGATGAATAACTAGAAGCCGAAGCCGTACAGTAGTTATTGAGCTAACATCTAGACAACATCACCAAAAGACCAGACAGGACACCAACGCAGCGACTATGAAGATGAAAAAGACAAGCAATGCCTTTCCAACCTCTACATAACAGACCCATGCACAGACAAAGAGAGTATTGAAATTAAAAAGGGTGGCTTGCTGCGAGACTGCTATAAATGGGTTCTGGATGATACAAACTTTCAGAACTTCCGAAAGGATAGTCAAAGCCGGATTCTCTGGATCAAGGGGGACCCCGGAAAAGGCAAAACAATGCTCATGTGCGGCCTTGTCAATGAGTTGCAGTCAAGCCCGTCGGTGACACTCTCATATTTCTTTTGCCAGGCCACCAGTGATAGTTCAGCCAATACGGCCACGTCTGTGCTTCGAGGCCTGATCTATCATCTCGCACGCTGCAATCCACAGCTCACCAGGCATGTGCGAGATAAATATGACTACAAGAAAGATTTCCTAGCCAGTCGAGATCCTTGGCCTGATCTATGCGCGATAATAACCAATATGCTGGCTGACCCAAGCCTCAAAAACGTCATCCTCATGGTCGATGCCTTGGATGAGTGCAATAAGGACTTGGAAAAACTACTTGACCTCATCATCAAGCCCTCACAGGCGAAATGGATCGTTTCAAGCCGGAATTGGCCAGATATTGAGCAAAAACTAGACGATGCAGAGCAACAGATTAAGATACACCTGGAACTAAATGAAGAATCGGTTTCCAAGGCAGTGAAATCTTACATCGACTTCAAAGTGAACCACCTCGCCAAAATCAAGAAATACGATGAGGGGCTGAAGAATCAAGTCTTGGAACATTTGACCACAAATTCCCAAGGCACTTTTCTCTGGGTAGCTCTAGTTTGCCAGGAGCTTTCCCATGTGAAGGTGTACAAACGTCACACCATGACTATACTAGAGGCATTTCCCCCTGGCCTTGACCCTTTATATAAGCGAATGTTAGAATGCGTTTATGACTCCCATGATAAGCTTACCTGCATTAAAATCCTTACTACAACCTTAACTGTTTACCGGCCTACCAGCTTGGAGGAGCTGCATTCCCTCGTCGAAGAGCTCGCGCAATATGACGCGAAGGAGGTTAAAGAAATCATTGGCAGTTGTGGCTTTTTCCTGACTGTTTATGAGGACATTGTTTATTTCGTGCATCAATCTGCCAAGGACTACTTGCTGAAGAAAGCCTCAGCTCCTGACATTATACCCCAGCATCAGATTGTCTTCAAACAGTCACTAAACCTTTTTCAAAAAACCCTCAAGCGCGACGTTTACCGCCTACAAGCTCCTGGATGTCTTATTGATGAGATTTCGTTCCCTAGCCCCGATCCGTTGGCCGCCGTTAAATATTCCTGTGTGTTCTGGGTTGATCATTTCTACGATTCAATACAAATGGGAATGGCCAGTGGAATGGATGAAATTCAGGACTTCTTCCTAGCAAAATATCTTCAGTGGCTAGAGGCTCTCAGCCTTTTACGCGGCATTTCTGATGCAGGAAATATCTTGAAAAGGCTAGAAGTTTGTTTGGTAAGTCTTGGCCTGTTCAAAATGCTTTTTGCAAAACAATACCTAACATTTTGTAGCAGGACAAAGCATCTCAAAACCTCCAAAACATTGTCAAAGACGCACGCCGGTTTCTACTCCTCTACGGAGGAATTATCGAAGCTGCTCCGCTGCAAGTTTACGTATCGGCTCTCCTATTCAGTCCCACCAACAGCTTGACAAAACAGAACTTTAAACACGAACAACCAGACTGGATTGAGGTGAGCCCACGGGTTGAAGAAAGCTGGGATCCATGTCTACGAACACTCGAAGGCCATGATGACAATGTGACTTCAGTGGCGTTCTCACACGACGGACATCGACTGGCGTCGGGGTCTGCCGACAACACAGTCAAAATCTGGGATTCTACTTCTGGCACATGTCTGCAGACTCTTGAGGGCCATGATGATTTTGTGTATTCAGTTTTGTTCTCAGATGATGGGAAGCTCCTGGCATCAGGGTCAGGTGACAAAACAGTCAAGATTTGGGATCTCACTTCTGGCAGGTGCCTGTGGACCCTCAAGGGCCATGAAGACTATGTAGGAACAATATCGTTCACAAGCGATGGGCGGCAACTAGCATCGGGGTCATGGGATAAAACGATCAAGATCTGGGATGTCACTTCTGGCACATGTCTTCACACTCTTGAGGGCCATGACGATCGCGTGATGTCAGTGATATTTTTACGCGATAGAGATCAGCTGGCATCAGGGTCTCGGGATGAGACAGTGAAGAAGTGGGATATCACTTCTGGTACATGCCTAGAGACTCTTGAGGGCCGGGGTGTAACGACGGAACTAGTGCTCTCAAAAGATGGGCTTCGACTAGCATCAGGCTTGTCTTCTATGGCGATGAAGATTTCCGATGCCACCTCTGGCGCATCCCTACAGTACTACGTGGGCCATAATGATCCAGTGATGTCACTGGCGTTTTCAAATGATGGACGGTGGCTGGCATCAGGGTCTACCAACCCGGAAGTCAGGATCTGGGACACCAATTCTGACGAATGTTTGCTGATCCTCCATGGCCATGCTGATGCAGTAAGATCAGTAGCGCTTTCGAATGATAGACAGCTACTTGCATCAGGGTCAGATGACCACACAGTCAAAATTTGGGATCCTACTTCTGACACATGTTCGCGGAACCTTGAGGACCATGGCAGTTCGGTCAGATTAATGGTGTTTTCAAATGACAGACAGAGGCTAGCATCAGGGTCAGATGACAAGACAATCAAGATCTGGGATGCTACCTCTGGCGAGCTTCTTTGCACCCTGGAAGGCCATAAAGACTTTGTAGAAACAGTCTTGTTCACGAACGATGGACGGCAACTAGCATCAGGGGCATGGGATAGGACGATCAAGATCTGGGATGTCAGTTCTGAAGCATGTCTGCGGACCCTTAAGGGTCACCGTGACTGGGTAACGTCAGTGGTATTCTCAACTAATGGGCAGCGACTGGCATCAGGGTCTCGGGACCAGACAGCCAAGATCTGGGATATCACCTCTGGCACATGCCTGCAGACTCTTGAGGGCCACAGCAATTGCTTGAAAACAGTGGTATTCTCACCTGATGAGCAGTGGCTGGCATCAGGATCAGATGATAAAACTGTCAAGATCTGGGATGCCACTTCTGGCGCATGTCTGCAGACCCTTAAGGGTCATGGTCAGACGGTCGAATCAGTGGTGTTCTCAAAGGACGGACAACGACTAGCATCAGGGTCTTCCGACAACACAGTCAAGATCTGGGATTCTACTTCTGGCACATGTCTGCAGACTCTTGAGGGCCATGATGATTCTGTGTATTCAGTTTTGTTTTCAAATGATAGTCAGCGATTAGCCTCATGGTCTAGGAACAAGACAACTAGGATCTGGGACTCCATCTCTGGCGCATGTTTGCGCGTCCTGTCAACCGGCAACACTATCTATTCTGCCTCTACAGAATTAGACATCTCGGGCGTGGAAATGCCGGTGACAGATGTAACGCCATCAATCCATCAGTCTTCCCTGGTTCACTATGAACTATACAGCTACGGTTTCAGCGATGATAATCGGTGGCTTACAAAGGATGGGCAAAGGTTAGTTTGGCTGCCACCAGATTATCGTCCGACAATGTTGCCCGTAGTATCAAGCGCAAAAATTGCGCTTGCTTGCCCCGATGACCGCGTTATAGTTATAGGATTTAAATCTACTACCGGGCACGCAAAACCGGGCATTTGAGTGGTTGGTTTCTAGACTAGAAGTCCTTAATGATGCAATGATTTCCTACCAGGCTCGACTTCATCCAGGTTTGGATCTTCACATTGAAGCATATTGTTCAGTTCAGTCAAGATATTATCTCAGGCTTTTCATTCTTGTTAGAGGTTGCATTTCCAGACATTGACATTCCAGGAATGGCTGTAATGCCAACAGTTCACCAACCATCTCGCTTCACCACAACTGCCACACGTGCAGTGTTAGAATTTATACGACGTGGGCTATGAAGGCTGAGCAAGGGACGTTTTGGCAGCTGTTTTGTTTTTATTGCCCTTTAGAGTTACTAGCGGCATTAGGCACAAAACATGCACTTGGTTGTGTTGTTGTTCTCTTGACCGTGTCATACATGCTCACAGGACTTAGGTCCGCTGCCTTGGATGATGAAAATATCAGATGCTGATGTAGGCTGGAGCTAACAATAGACGAGACTGGGCCACCTTTAAAGCTACATTTGCTGCGTTTCAAGAAGCTAAACTTTGAAAGTCTTTCTTAGTTTTTTGGATCCCATCTCCATATCGAAGAGCTGGCATAGACTGTTGCGACGCGCCACAACGACAGTCCCTGAGAGTAGGGCTACATGTCACAAACCACAACCCTGAAGGAGGCATACCGAGAGCCACAGCTTCAGCCACTATTTCCATGGGGGGCCAACGCCCTAAGATACTACTGGTACACAAGGCATATCTCACCTATAAAGGCGCCATCCTTCAGAAGTCATGTTGTTAGATGGAACGTAGAAACCAAGTGGAACGTAATACACCTAATTGTGACACAACTAACAGATTATGGAATGGATTAAAAGCGAGATCGCCAGTAGAGCTACTCTACACGTAGAGCAATCGCCTCTCTAAATAGTCCGCTATCTATACTCACCAATCGCCTACTGTCACTCTCTATTGCAACACATTTCCTTAGGTCATTGTGAAGAGGCTGTTGAATATGGCCAAGCCTTCAATCCGGAGCCTCAGGTGATTAATGCTGAAGGCTGGGTGGTCGTGATAATGGCTGGACCAACAATGATACGGGTCTTGAGTGGCTCAAACGATTTCTATCGACTTCCTGTCCCTGATAGGCATGAAGGCTACCACTTAGACGGCTTTGAGGGGTATTGTGAAGACAACCACACCATCACACTGTGTATCCCAGGAGGTTTTAAAGGGGCTGGACCTGTTCCATTGAATGAAGGAAGCATGATATCAAAGCTTGATATGTAGCTACGAACTCCAATGTCAGACCCTAGACCAAGGTCAGGCCCCTTAGACACCCTGATGACAATGCACCATCCTAGGTCGATACCCTGAAGCCCGGACCAGTTCTAATTGAAATTATTTCTCCATTCTCCTTTGTTCAACGTGACACAGAAAGTGACTGCAAGCCTAGCCTTATGACATCAGAGCAGCTCCCTAGCATCAATTATTCAGGCACTTAAGTCACTTTCAAAAGGAACGAAGGCAATAGTGTGTCATAACACCCTGTTGAAGCCCGGGGTCCAGATCTTTCGATAGGTAAATGGACTCTTAGCAAGCGCTATAGAGCAATGGGAACTCAGCTACAGAATAGAGGGAGATGACTACAGATGAGAGAAGGAGTGAGATTGATCAGAGAGACGTTGTGCAGGCGATGGCGGAATCTTTTATTTATTTCCTAGAAAGGAACGAAAGGGCGAAGCAACTACAAGGCTGGGTTGAGAAGTATTATTAACTATGTTGATGCTGCTTTCATCCAAATGCGATGATTCTATCAACTTTTACTTTCCGCTAGCTAGCGGTCAGTACTTTCACAGAATATATAGTACATGTATGTCAAGTGATGTAGGTTAGGACATGGATGACTCGGGGTTACGCGCTAGCAGTAACCTCTGCGCCACTCATATCCATTGCTACCGCCACGCGACGAGAAGTTAAGCGCCATGTGCCGAACCGTGGCAAGCAGAAGGACTTCAGCCAAGCTTTTGAAGAAACTCCTTAGAGAGTCCCGCCAAACCCCCAGATACTACCTATCTTTCATCGATGTCGACCAAGTTCCATATGGCATTTGGAGTTTCGCATCCATGCCTGCAGTTTTGCGTCCTGTGTATAAGTGCATAAATCTAGCTTTGTTCTAGTCAATCTTATTTGTCCGCTGGGGTCTCTAAGCAATCGTGATAATACTATGTGTCAAGAGGCTGTCCTATTTCTTCCTTAATAAGCACTAGAGAGACAGAATAATATGGTACCTTTTGGCTCAGCCAAATATGCCCATGATGGACGCTAAGCCCTGAAGGCGATCAGGAGGAAAAGGTGAGTTGAAGTATTTTCTAGAGAACTATTAGCTTCGATATACTACTAACAGCAAGGATGTTTCGAGAGCACAAACTAATTGACATAAACTAACGCCAGGAGACATAAACACCAAGGGCTACACCGATGCATCCATGAACTATTTCCATGCGGTCAAAGACCCCAAGCAACGGATGAAGATTTCACCATGTCCGACTTCGAAACAGACTGACGTCAAGTACCTATACAAATCCTTTTAGTAGACCTGCCGTCATCCCAAGAATGCTCATATTGCCCCCTTTTTACAGCCGCACTCTCATTAGAGTCCACAAATGTATTCCGAGAGGGATTAATGATCCGGGCTCGATGGAAATCAATCAACATAGTACGATCAGACTTGACGTCATGTGTCACATTCTGTTCGCGGATATCGCCATGCACAACCCCAAGCGCTAGCAGCTGTGCTTGAAGATTATCGACAACATCACCCATCTCCCTAACCGACTCGCCTGCGTAAGACATTAATAGCATTTGGCGGATGGGAAGGAACTCGACATTTAGTGTCTGCTGCATAGAGATATGGCCAAGACACACCGGAACGAAGACGCCCTGAATAGGTTCAAGTCGACTGTACACCTGTAGCTCATGGCGGATGAACGGCAAGCCAAGGTCCATCATCCCCTTGCCAACAAATGTATAGCCATAAGGATGGGCAGTCAGTTTAACAAGCGTGCCAAAGAGGCCAGACTTGTGGCGCTGAACTTCGCAATCAGAGTCGAGGTTAGTATCGAGCTGCGTCTGGATAATACCCACCAGCTGGGCAAGTGTAAGCGGGTGTTTGCCATTTGAGGAGCCAGAATATTGTCGGTGAAGGTGGCTATTTGGGCATGATGCGTCGAGAAAACTGCCATTGACTACACCCAATAAGCACTTTTGAGAGCAATACTCAGGCTGAGGAGGACGATGCGGCCCAGGGTTCATGTAAGTGTGTTTGTTTGCCATTTGCCGTTTGGAGGGATCTTGGTGAGACTGGCTTGACGAACCTCCACCAGGCGGGGGTAACAGCGGATATTCGTTTCTCAAAGAAGAATTACCGCCCCCCCTACCCCCCCTATTTGCATCCCCTCTGCCAGGACCAGAAGATGGGTCCGCTGGCGGCTTTTTAGTATCTGGGTATCTGGGGAGGTCTTTTTGCACACTTGCAATTTCCTGAGGCGAAAGATTTGGCTGATTGAGGGCCAACTGTATCATGGTCATGACAATCGCACAGGGTGTGTTTTTGATTCCATCCTCAAGCGCAGCTGCAATCTCATGATCTTGGACCAGTGGTGCTGTGGTCGGGAGAAGTGGTATGTTCTTGACATCTTTCTGGTGGACGCATAGATGGAAGTAAAGCTCTGATGGCTCTTCATAGTCAATGTGAAGCAGAACAGTGCATTCCCCTGTCGAAATGTAGCCATAGGAGAGGCCAAGGGTGACCATGTAATGGTATGTCTGCACCAGAGCCTTGACAACCATTGTCGAACCTGTCTGGGGCTTCTGCATCTTCTTTATCCCACCAACGCTTTCGGGATCCATTGGTTCAGGAAATATAAAACCATCTGACTTGGCAATATCCTCAAGCACATTCTCAAGTAAAGTTGGCGTGTGTATATGAGCAGGCTTGTGCTCAATCACAAGGAGATTCCTATCCTTGGGAGGCGTTTCCATAGTTCCAATGCAAGTGCCATCTGGTTTTATCTTCCGATTTGGCGATTGCGCCTTGTTGGGGCGTGGTTCGCTGGCGTCGGGAGGCGATGTAGCAGGCCGTTTGAGGTTTGGCCTTAGGCCAACTGTGGCATTCGGAGCACTGCGACCGCGTGATGCAGATGCAGATATTATCGTCACAGGTTCTGGAATGTCGACCACATCGCTCAAACTATTGCAGCCATCACTATCTCTTGAGGCTTCGAGGGTAGCTTCCTGGTGCCGAAACTCTTCAACCTGATTAGTGGACCTGTTGATATAGTGTGTATTGGTGCGAAATTGGATTTTTGTGATTCCCTTTGGCTCAATTTGAAGCCAAGAATTGGCAATCTTAGTGGTAGGCTGCTCAATGACTGCTGCGCAGAAGTATGAAGAATCTTTTTCACTACCATGAGTCCATTCAGCCGCTGTTTTCTGATCTTCGCGGAGTGCTGAAATGCATGGCAGCAAAAGCTCATTTCCAAAGGCGTTGGTAAGATTGGCGAATTTTTGCTCGTGAAGGGCAGGGAAATCACGCCAGTGCAACAACTTCCTGGGGCAGTTCCGGCTAGTTACAGACGTTGAGCTAGAGCCTGTAGCGCGTTCGTCACTGGGTTGAAGAACAGTGATGGTTTGGAAGCAGTATGCATAGAGGTTATACAAGTATGCATGGAGGGAGGTGTTAACGTTAAGAGCCTTTTCAGCAGCAATCTGCCTGTCTTTTTCGGCAGATAGAGCCTGTTCGGCAGCAATCAGCCTGTCTTTTTCGGCAGATCGAGCCTTTTCTTCTTCAGCCCGAGCCTTTTCTTCTTCAGCCCGAGCCTTTTCTTCTTCAGCCCGAGCCTTTTCAGCAGCAATCAATTTGTCTTTTTCCGCAGATTGAGCCTGTTCGGCAGCAATCAGCCTGTCTTTTTCGGCAGATCGAGCCTTTTCTTCTTCAGCCCGAGCCTTTTCTTCTTCAGCCCGAGCCTTTTCAGCAGCAATCAATTTGTCTTTTTCCGCAGATTGAGCCTGTTCGGCAGCAATCAATTTGTCTTTTTCCGCAGATTGAGCCTGTTCGGCAGCAATCAGTTTGTCTTTTTCCGCAGATTGAGCCTGTTCGGCAGCAATCAACCTGTCTTTTTCGGCAGATCGAGCCTTTTCAGCGTCCTTTTCCCTATTCACAGTGACATGTTGATGTTAGATTACATCCAATCTGTTCATGCAGCGCCACATATTACATACCTTTTCATCGCTGCCAAAGCAGCCTTTACCGCCTCTATATCCGATAAATCCAGGTTGTCCATTTTGCAGTGTAAATAATTCGTGTATAAAGCAGTAGAAGAGTTGGAGTGTTGATAGACACGAAATGTTCTGTTATGCGGAGTGAAGGTTGGTATAAGCTGTGTTTATGAAGCCTTTTGAAATAGCTAGGGGATATCTATTATATGGGTCCCATTTTTCTAGGTAACTTCTTAATCCAGCCTTGCCTTTTTTCACCCCTTTCTTCTCTGGAAAATAAACAAAAGAAAAACAATGTGTATTATTAGCGAGTACCAACCAAGTGAATGCACCAAAAATATCGATACTCAAGGCAGAATGTAGCATAAAAACACAACACAGCATTTAATCGAGAGAATCCCTATTCGCACCATGACGATATCCGGTAGTTTATCACAGTTGGGTGTATCACTTTCCCACTTGGATATAATGGCTGTTTCCAAATTCTGACCCGTAGACCAAGCAAGGCCTGGCCTTATCGATTATCCCCTTACTACCGCTCAAGGGTAATAATTGGTGATAACAGTTGACTGCTGAGTGCACACAATGAGCTGCATACACGGACACTTCTTGATATAAGAGCAGTGCTATTGAAGTCAGATGCAGGGATGTCAGTAACCTATGTTGTGGTGATTTTGCATGAGGGAAATTTTATTTAGTCCATCTACATTATTTCTTATGATTGAATATATACTCTGTGATGGCAGTCATGTGGCGCTACCGCAGTTTGCCACAATGTGGCTGAGACTACGCATCACTTCAACCTAGGTCAGGATTACTAAGATATCTGACCCTGATCCAGTTCGGCTGAACGCTAGGGTTAGCACCAGACATAGTAGTGATGCATGTATAAATCGGTTGAGATCCCCTCTTCAAGCGAGAAATAGTTAGACAACAATCATCATCAATCAATCTCTCATTTCTCTCCTCTCTTCACTCCAGGACATTCAGTACGTCCTCCTAATATCTACTAAGATAGCAGAGTTGTCTCTCAATGCTGCCTAACCAATAAATTGCTACTACCCTGGCCCCGGAACATCCATGCTTGAAGAGATTTACCCGTTACTTGATCCATCTTGCCAACCTTGCCCGACCACCCAGGCTGCTGTATGTTCTGGCACAAGATGTAGAAACATGCTTTCCTCAGTAGTGCAATAATGATGATATGCCACTCAGAGAAGAGCAGTGTCCCGGGTGCTTTTAGACAAGCATAAAAGGGCGTAGTTAGTGCTCGTTATTACGTTATCATCCAGTACAGCGTGGATACGTGGAGGCGGCTTAGATATCAAGTTCTCGGAGGATTTCTGCCTTTCTACCTCGTGCTCCTCTAACAGTCTTGAGATCAATGCGACCGGCAATAGAGCTAGGGCTGGTCGGTACATTGCCTTCGTGAGAACACAGCTGTAGGCGCAACATGTGACATGCGACATGCACATGCGCTTTGTGTAACAAATAGTTGCAGTTCTTGCTCTAGTTTACACTGAAAATACAGCGATATTTAACTGCCTTAGGCTATAGCTACAGCTTTTCCTAATGCATAGATAACCATAACCCCTTCCGTCCCTGTCAAAGGAAGCCGCCTAGGCGCTGCATAGCAATATTCTCACGACACGAACTTTCAGCACTAGAATAACGATTTGAATACGGAAACACAACTTACCGGTAGACGGTAATTTTTCTTTTTCTTTTTTTTTCTTTTTTTCGCACTCTCCATCCCAAGTCTCCTCTGGCGGACCACAGCACAAAGCCAAGGTGCTCTCGGGCTTTTTTTCCCGTCAGCCTAGACTACCGCAACCTGGGCTATCTTTTCATAAAGATCCCGCTGCTTCCGAGACGTAGCATGAATCCAAAAAGGGGGAGGGAGGCTATTGGAAAGAAGCAAAACAAACTTGTTTTTGTTTAGTGTTTGGTGTGTGAAGACGGAGGCTTTTTTGCATCTCCTTAGCCAGGGGCTGGTCTTGTTAGATAATGTGAATGATCTGGATATTTCTTTCTGTCCAACGCAGCTGGCTATCATTCGTTTCTTCTCTCGTCTCGTCCTTAAGCTGCGGACCAGCCGGGCTGGAACAGAAAAAGACGAACCTTCGGTGCGACTTTTATGCGATGCTAAACACCAGCTTTTTTTTTCATTTTCTTCCACGCCTGCCTGGTACCAGCCTATCCCACATCGTACATGAAGAAGCGCTGAGCGAATCTTTGTCCATACCTTTCATTCATTCAGCTGGCTCTCGGCTTAAAGCTTTGTTTACTTATTCTTTCTATCCCTATATAACTGCATTCCTGTTATCAAGCCCCGGCCATCATTCCTGCCGTTTTCAATGCAACAGTCTTTCCTTCTCGTTGCCGCCGCCACAGTAGTGGCAACTACGCTACCACCAACAGAAGCCGCATCTTTGGACACCACTGCAGTGGAGCAATTACCTCCCTCTTTGCTATTGCCTCCGCCAGCTGGATACCCACTTCGGCCCCGGCGAGATCCGGTGTTACACGAGCCGAAGCAGCAACGACAACAGTCATGTCTGTTAGAAGAGCATGTCTCGGCTGACACGGAGCACCAGGATCAGCACAGTCTACAACGAGACGGTGCAGCCAAAGCCGGAACATTTGAGGCATTGCATTATTCTCAGCTACAGACCGCGCCCGCTCTTAATTCCCCCCCGGCGTGCGAGCGGCCAAACACTCTACCTCTTCTAGAGGGGAGGCAGGGTCGACCAAAGGATACGTTTTTCGCGTTGGTTATTGCAGTTGGTGGTGGGGCGCTGGTATTTGCATCATGGTGACGGCTAGATTCTTGTTATTTGCTCTACTCCTGCTGATATTGCTGGCGTAGCGGTCTCTTGCAGCCTCCAGTGTATCACTGTCATTCAAGCTAGCTACCAAGCGTGCTTAATAATCATGTATTTGATTCTTCAAAAAGAGACGACGCTACTTGCATGCTGATATCTATATCTATCTTGACAAAGAAATGCTCCCTCATACTCCTTGAACAAGGGAAAAAGGATGAAAAAGATAAAAAGAAAGGAACAAAAAAAGGAAACAAAGGCAAGCAACAATAACAAGCAAAACAAACAGGACGCCAAACTCATACCATGACATCATAATATCATACATACGACAACCCGTATACTAACTCACTTAGGCCTTTGCCCCCCTCCTCTCCCCTCAACTACTCGTCTGCAAATGGGTTTGCCGCTGCAAGATCCGAGTAGTTCTGCTTGTGTGCGTTCGGGTACTTGTGCACTATACTAACTGCCGGCCGTAACTGAGATGCACGCTTCTGCTGGGCCCCCGGGGCCTCTGCTTGGCTGATTGACGCAACCCACTTCTCGATACGCAGCGGGCGTGGATAAGGGTAAGCCTGCAACGCATTTTCCTTGGCCTCCATCTCGCGCACTGCAGCGATAGCTGCGACAGCACCGGGCGAAGGCTCGAGTTCTGTGTCTTCAACATCCGTAGGCGAGTGGAACGGCAGGCGGTGGGTGACGGCGTATTGTGTTAGCTGTTGCTCGAGTGGACGGTCGCCAGCCTCAGGCAGCTGTGACGATGCTGTTGTGGAAAGCGAGTTGCGCAATGTCGGGGTAGTTGAGTCCGGCGACTCAGGCCGCCGAAGCCATAGTCGCTCATTCTTGGGTGCCACAGCCTCATCAGGCGTAGTATCAAAGCTAAATTCGCGCTGGATTCCGCCTTGGCGCAAGGACGGTGGGGGCGGCAGCATGTGCTCCTTTGCCTGGGGTCTCTTGCTGCAATCCACTGCCGTCTCGCGCGAGGGGCCCCGTGAGTGACGCGCGATCGCAGGCCGACGAGATGGCGCAGCTGGACCTGCGGCAGGCCCCTTTTGCGCAAAACGCATTTGCGCTCCCCGCTCAGCAAGACTTTCATTGTTCCGAGGCCCTACCTGGGCCAGCTTTTGCTGTAGGCGAAGTCCAGCTACAAACCGAGGCTCGACAGCTGCCGGCTTGGTCTGGCCTACGAGCACTGGAGGTGGAGACTTGGGATTGCGCGGGATAATAAGCGGCGCTAGATACGGCTTAGGCGAGCGACGGCCGAACGCGGCGTCGCCACCAAAGAAATCAAGCGGATCGTCGGCTATCCACGGCTGATTAGAGCTAATAAAGGGCGTAGATACGGGGCGTGACGGACGGCGTTCGGGCGCAGGCATCAGAGAGCTGGGCTGGCCTTGACCGTGGCTGCGAGAGCGCTGGCGAGTAGCTGGGAGATACAGGTTATTTGAGAATAAAGGAGTCTGTTTCTGCTCGGGCTCGGCTTGCCCTAGATCCTCGGCCTTAAGATCGAGTGCCTTGGGAATGTTGGATTTGGCGGCCCTGGATGTAGAGAACGATGGTGGTCGGACATAATCCTTATTCAACGATGGAGCCGAAATACTACGGTGGTGGGAGCTGCTCGCTGGTGACATTACTGGCGATGGTGTGTCTAGAGTAACGTCCAGTTGGGGAAATTGACAGCCGCCTTCGCTTCGGGGTGTGCGTGGCGGTGGGGGACTCAGGGCGCTGATAATTATGCTCTCTCGAACACCCTCAGATTCCGAAACGGGCGAGACAACGGACGACGTATAGCTCTCCATGGTCTCGGTAGTAAATGTCCGAACAGGCGTGCGGTCTGGTGATGGAGCCGTTGAACGAGCTTCCGGTCTTGGTTTTACCTGATTAGAGTCTTGGGGGTTCTGGCCAAATAAGAGCATGGGCTGGTACATTTCCATCTTGTAGTTGTAGTTCACTGGGGAGGGCTCGCTGCTAAAGTGTGGCATGTCAACTGGCCCGTTAGTTGATGAGCCCAGAAACGGCTTGCTGCTATGTCTCCGCGCGCGTTGCCGTAGCCTATCGCCGATAGAATTGTGTGACTTTTTAATATTCTTCTTGATGTATCCAGTCATCAGTGAATGGCAGCGGATCTCTACGTCTTCACGGAGATACAGTCCACTTGCCGGCGCTCCCTCGGGGGCGCTATATCCATCACTGCGGCGGTCGTACTCGCCGGGTAGACGGCCACCCAACATCCAGGTCGAGCGGATGTCAATATTCATAGGCGCATACAAGTGCACAGTGCAGCCGATTGGTGTTGACTGTAAGGCAACGGTATAAGACGAGTCACCAGTCATCTTATTGCTGCCGGGTAAATGCCACCCCTTGCCTCGCAACTGGAACCAGGTGCAATCGCGCTCATCGGCCGGACAATTAGCTGGTGCACGAATAGGCTTGTGAGAGACAACAAGAGGGCTGGTGCGGACCATTTCCTCGGGGGAATTGAGAAAGGCGAGAACAATCTCGCGGCCGATGCCTTGTGGCACTGGGACGATTGCGGTGAAGACGGTTCGTTTAGACATGATCGGATGGTAAGAAGCGGGCAGAAGAAGAAAGGACGAACACGCAACACAACAGAAAGAAAGAACCAAGAAATAAAAGGACGTTGGTGGCCAAGACGGCTTCAGTATTTTTTCATACCGTGTTGAAAGACAAATTCTCTTGCTAATCGAGGCCAACCAGAAAAGAGAAGAAGAAAAATGAGAAGAAGGAAAGCAAGTCTGACCTCAAAAGACAAGGACACTAAATAAAAGCAAAGGCAGAAAAGGCAGTGGGATACTCGTGTCGCTCCTTCCTTGTAATTCGTTTTTTGTAGTACGAGGAATGGGGGGGGGGCTTATACCAAAAAAAGCACTTTGGCGATTGCCGTTTTGTGGCTTTTTTTTCGGCAACTACCCAAGAGGGAGGGGGGTGTACTGATTGAAGATACGACCAAGACCCAAAAATCTGGCTTAATTATTTCCAAGACTGGCTGTGTTAGGAGAAACGCGAGCTGTGACACGACGATTCTTCCTTGCCGCGTGTTTCCTGCTGCTGTTGTCTTTTGCCGCGTCGCTGCAGAGGACAAAGTGTAGGCTTCTTTTCTTCTTACGGCTGCTCTAGTTGGCAAAATCGGCAGGCAGGAAACTTCCGGCTCCGATCTATATCGCGGCTGAGGCAGACAAGCAACTACTCTTTTTCTTTTCTGCCGAGTCCGAGGGCTTAACAATGATGGCTCCTAAGGAAGGTAGGAAAAAAGAAGAAGAAAAGAAGAAAAAAAGAAAAAAAGAAAAAAGTGGCGTGGCACAAGAGGGCAATAGCACGTATGACGTAATTAGGCGATGAGGCAGAAGAAATTAAAACTGAATATACTTTGGAACGGAGAAAAAGGAGAATGAAAACTAGCCGGACAAGCGCAAGAGAGAAAAAGACAAACATGAGGGCTTTCAGAAATGACCATGGGCCTGTCGCCTTTGCTTTATACAACCAACATGTACGTACTCCAGATAGTTTATTTTGTCTCTGTCCCTCTTTTTTCCACCCAAGATAGAAGATGCCTCCCCCCCTCCACCTCTCGCTACTATCAAAAAAGCTCTTGTGCCGTTTTCCTCTTCCTTTTTAAACAATTCCCCGGCGTCTAAAAGCGACCCTTGCTAAGGTCGTGTGTAGGCCAAGTATTTTGTTTCCTTTTGCTCATCTTCATTATTTAGTAGTAAGTCGGTCGTCCTCGTCTTTTTTATTAGTGCAAGGAAAAAACCTTAAAGCAAAAAGGAACGGTTCCAATCCTATGGACGGCTTATTCTATTTTGCTTGTCTTTTAACAGGGTTTCTCTCTCTTGCTGTCCCTCCTTTAGTAAGGGCCTAAGCTCAGCATCCCAATTATGCCTTCCCTCCCCCGTCCTTCGCCGCTTCCTTTTTGACGGTGACGCAATCTATTGACACAAGGGAAAGGGAAGCACGAGGTAGCAAACTACGTGGATTTCTCGATCTTCATCTGAATTCCTTGCTTTCTTTGTTTAGGCTTCAAGGAGTCGCGTGCTCTCTCTTTCTCGGACGCTCTTGCTTGTGCGGCCTTGTTGCTGTAATAATCTGTTTTTACCCAGGTCTACGGACCCTAAGGATAATACAAAACGCACTACGGCCTTTATATTCTTCTCTTTGTGCTGTCCCTGCATTATTACTTCTGCCCTGTTGTCTCCCATTTAGCCCCCAGGTCTTCCCTGCTAAACGAGGCTGTGCTATATACGCTCTGCCCTCTACTACTATCATGCTTTTCGTTTCTGCCTCGTTTGGTTTCGTCGATCACACGTAAACCCAGGAAAATGAAGCCAGAGGGCTGGCGAAGATCTACTTCACTCCCACGTACCTCGAAGCAGGCCAGACACGAAAATGAGAACATGCATAGTCTTCGGTCGTCATGGTCTTCCGCTGCCACTATATTATATTCCTTTGTCAAATGCTGCAAATCAAGGTCGCTCTGCCCAAGTGCACTCTATGGCAACTTGCCAAAGTTCGGAATCGCGCTGTGTAGTCGACCGGTTAGCCTATTTACTAATAAGGCCCTTTTCCTCACAATTCTGAAAGTCAATGCTTCTCTTGCAAGGCGAGGATACATAAAAAAACATGTACTTGCTTATTCGCTTATTCTATGGTCCGATCACCCCCTGCTTCTCAAAAGCGTTGCCATTTATAGACGAAACCCATGCTCGCTCCAGACCTGCTTTTCTGGAGCTGATATGCTCACCCCCTGGCCCCTGACACCTGCATAGCATAGCCCCTGTCTGCCTTTCCGTCCGACTGGAGCCTACGCTCTAGTCTAGCTCTAGTTTAAGCCCAGTTCGTCCTTGTCCTTTATCCTCTACATGCTCCCTTAAACCTCCCGACACCACTTTGCTAGTGGCGCACTTAGCTTGGCACCCACTGGAATATCCTCCAGGGCCATGTCAACTTTCCACATCTTACTCTCCAGCCCGCCCATCTGACCTACACCGCCAACAGTCGCAGGCACCAACAAGCCGGCACTTACCAGTCGCTCCCACGCAATTCCTGCTACCCCACGACCCCAAACACGTGCGCCACCGCCCAAGGCCAGCATGCCAGCCTGCACACGTTGCTTGCTAACCAGTGCCGTGTACTCGTCATAGGCCATGGCAAAGTTGACCGTGTCAGTATGGGCAACAATGTCCAGCCGCGCAGCTGCAATAAGCAGAGACAAGTCGAGATCTGACAATGACTCAAGAATATGCGCCTTCGAAGGAGGTGCTGAAAGCGAGACACTGCCAACAACCGCGTTGGGTGTGATGGTGTAGTTAGATGATGACGTAGAAACAGCTGTTGTGGGAATACGAAGTGGAAGTGTGGCGGGTTGCATCAATGATAGCGGAAGTATACAGGTGGCCAGGAAGGCGGGCACGGACTTGGCTGTGTAGAAATGATGCTTCAGGAATTTTTGGAATTCAGGCTGTTCGTGCAGCTGGCCAACCATGTCAGCCCAGAAGGATTGGAAGGCCGCAAAGCCGTCGGATGCGGGGTCTAGGCCCTCTTTAACAGCATCATCCTCGTCAACAACTAGACCTTGCCGGCACACATCCCAGAACGCCGGCAAAGATCGGGCTGGAGTCATGTAGACGTAGCGGTGACTGAAGCGAGACTTGACTCTTTTTTCTAGCATTTCAACGACGTCAAGGCGAGTTGTGCAGCCAATCACACCAATGGGTGCTTTGCGGGATTGAGCAATGTCAAAAAGATTGTAGAGTAGGGTTTGACGCGGGTGATAGGCAAACATATCAAACTCATCAATGACAAAAATAACTGACTTTGAGGTAACGCCCTCGGCCTCAGGCCCGGCAATTTCAGTTGGGTGGGAGAGCAAGGCCAACAATGATGCTAGTGTGTCAGAATAACTCGTCTGTAGTGAAAGGGGGATTAGTAAAGCACTAGAGTCTGGCAGGGATACCAAGAGGTAGAGACACTCACGCGCTTCATCACAGCCTCGTCAACCTCCATTTCAACACCAAGCTGCCGCCAAATTTCCTTGAGCGCCAGTTTGTCGTCCGTATGCACAAACCCATTTAGTCTCACTACATGAAATTTGTCTGTGTGTTGCTCGTGCATCTCATCGATAATGCTCTCGACCATCTACAGTTACGAGTTAGTCAAGACTCTCTCTTTTACTCGGCAATACTCGGTTAACGTAGTCTGCACATACCGTAGTCTTTCCACTTCCCCGAGCTCCAATCACAAGCATGGAATTGCCTTCTCCTGCGGCAACTGTCTGCTCAATTAGTTGGTGTGTCTTCTCCCATGGCTCTTCATGGCCAATCAGCTTTATTCTGCGCCGGCCTGTACACCGGTCTACTAGGACTCGCTGGAAGCAGCGTAGGTGGTGTTCGAAATTGGGGATGGGTGGGACCTCAAACTTGGGCTCCTGGATAGTCGTCTCGGGCTCCTCTGACACTAAACCATCCAGGCCAGTAAACTTGGCGTAGCGCTTTGTCGAGGGTGTCTTTGTGACATCTTCCTGTGCACAGTTCAGACACAGCCAATCGCCCTCAGGAATCGTAGAGACACCGTGACATTGCTGATGATAACCAAGGTCACACACATCACAGAAAAGGATCTCGTTGGGTGCCTCTGAATCATCCTGGCCGCAGATCTGGCATTTCTCCTCGTCCTCGTCAATTTCTTCGGGGCTGGCACCTTCTAGATCGTGTCCACGAAAAGCAGTCGGCGACCTAGACTCTTCTTCGTCTTGTTCTTCTTCTGCCGGGAGAGACTCTGTTTCAGCCTTGGCAGCCATACTCTTCTGCGCTGCCTGCTTTGCCGCCGCCCGCAGCTTCTCCGAGAGGGGTGTCCGATCATCGCCCGCTGCACGTGGTAATGCCACAGGAGTCTGTGGCTTCCCTCGTTTCCCTGAGTTGGTGCCTGGCAAGTCCTCGAAAACAACCTCGCTGGGAGTCTTGTTACCACCACCCATATCAAATACGACATTTTTACGTGTCCGCTCGGTAAGTGGCCCCCGGTGCCGTGAGGGCGTCAAGATTCCCTTGAGTGGCGATTTAAGCGGTGACTTTATTGGCGAGGCTGGAGCCGTATATTTTTGTGGTGATATGTTGACAAACTGCAGCTCGCCGGAAAGAGATGAGGGCTGTTGTTGCTGCTGCTGCTGCTGCTGCTGTTGTTGTTGTTGTTGTTGTTGTTGTTGTTGTTGCTGCTTTTGTCTCTGTTGGTCTAGATGCAGTGGAAGCGCACCATGGTGAGGAATCTGTGGTACGGGGACAACCGACTGCTGAGGGGGTTGCAGCACCGGCCATGGCTGTAGCTGTGGCTGTGGCTGGAGGGCAGCCTTAGCCTTAGGTGGTCTGCCGCGGCGCTTGGCAGCTGGGGGCGGCTTTGACGGTGATAGAACAAGCTGTTGACCATCCAGCGGGTTCGCACTGGAAAGCGGAGGCTTAGCTTGTAGTGTCATGCTGTAAGATATCGCCTGCTCACGCGGGACTGTGTTGGTGGCTATTCCGAAGCTATCTATCTCAAAAGAGTATAGCCCTGACGCGGACTCGGTCTTAATCGGTGACTTATTTTCATCATTCAAACGCCGTCGTTTCGGGGGAGCCTTGGAAGTCGAGGTGGGCGTGGCTGTGGCGGCAGAAGAGCGGCCTCTTTTTCGATTGGTTGTAGGTGTTTGGTCCATAGCGTAAAATGAAGTTGTGGTCGAGTATTATTATCATGGGGATTGTTGATCATGAAACCACGGCAGGTAAAGAAAATATAAATAGTGCCAATGTGCATCTGATACAGCCTGCAACCAGCCTCTTTGTTGCTATGCAAGCCCTACTAGACAATGACAGATTTATTCAAATCCATTCCATCGCGCAGCGCGTCCAGCTCAAGATCTATAGATCGCTTAATCACTTTAAGGTGTTAAGCTAAACTAGATCACGTGTCCATAGAGTATATAACCCTTATTGTATTCTCTTAAGCAATAATCAAAACGCCAAAGCCCCCAAAGAATCTAAGCTCTACCCAAAAAACAAAAGCTGTGCCACAAAAGATAAAAAAACAGGATACAGCCACATATATACAACGCCACACTTTTGGTCTCAAATTCCTAGCCACATCTTGAACCGTTCATATGTGTAGAAGCTCACGGCCACCATTGGCACCACCTTCACGTAGCCAATTGTCAGGCCAACAAAGAAACCTTTAAACCCGCGCTCCTTGAGAATTACTGCCACTGTCTCGCCAATCGAACTGCGGTGACCGTCACCGACCGCTCCGCCAACCTGCATGCGACGACGGATGACTTCAAGCGGATACGCTGACGTCTGTGATACCATGCCTGAGATACCACCTGACAGCAGTTCGGCCCATGATCGCAGTGGCGGCTTGTTCTCGGGGGGTGCATTAGAAGGCCGTGGTAGTGTTGTGTACGGAGCTAACGGAGCGCTACGGAGGATATCGCCCATAGTGTCGTGAGTAAGGAAGGACACGCCGGCATACGGCAGCATGCCAATCAAGGTTGGTGCAAATCCACGGTAGAAATTGGTGATGCCTGACTTGAATATCGCTGGTGATGCGGTCCCAACGCCTGCCATCGATTCACCGTAAATTTGGCGGCAGATGGTGCGCAGTGTGGAACGTCCGTCGCGTTTGGTCTCGAAAGCTAAACGCACACGAATCAGCTCGAGCGGATATGTAAAAAAGACGGACGTTACACCAGCTAGCGAGCCGCTGACGAGGCGTCGCAGGTGGGTCTCCTTTTCGGGCGATGTGATAATGATGGCACGGATCTGCTCGTAGGCCAGGAACTTGATTGCTGCATAGGGAAAAATTCGGAGTAGTGTTGCTGAGTGGCCGCGGAACAAACCACTAGGGCCCTCGAGTTGGTGTATTTGCTTCATGGCATTGGCCACACCAACCCAAGACCCTGCGTATTTTGCGAACTGTGGGCTGTTTGCCTGGAATAGAATTTTCACTCGGTCAAGCGGAGCGACAATAGTTTTTGCCTAGAAAGGTAGATGAACTTGTCAGTAGGGAATGGACTAGCTGCTAGGTGGAGATAGCATAGCAGATATTGGGAGAGAAGAAACATACAGCGCAACCCGCCATACCACCGGCGACTCCCGACCTCCATACATAGTCGATGCTGTGCTTGTTTTGTGGTTTCCGCGAGGCTACTGTTGTTGTGGTAGCCGGAGTTAAAGCTGAAGTCGGGATTTCCGCCGACCGTAGAGTATGCCGTGAAGACTGCGGATCACTTGTAAGATTGGTATTTGACGGCAGTTCTGCCAGGGAGCTGTTGAGTATGACGGACGGCATGTCTCAATGAGGTGGGCGTTGTTTGTTGGTTGAAGAGTGCAAGACTATGGGTTACTGAAGTGGCAGAATAGGTCAAAGAGGAGGAAGAGGGTAGAGGGGCCCGGAGGGGCGACTCGAGATCCTTTTGTTCCTTTTGTCGTCTTGTCGGGATTCGGAGAGGTATGTCCGGGGAAGTGGAGGAAGCGAAAGAATTTGGAGTAACAGGGCCCAGGACTATTAGGTGGGATGTGAGGTTTAACGCTACTTGCTGGCTGCGCAGATAGCCGAGCATGCGAGGAAATTTTGCAGCAAGAAAGAGCGCAAGATAGGATCAGGGAAAGAAAGTGACAAAGAGAGGAAAATAACGGCAAGCCAGTTGCTAAAAATCAAATGGATAAAATGATAAGAGCCCTAAGCAGCAGCCGCTCAGTCGGAAATTTTGACAAGCCAAAAAAGTTAGGAACTTGGAAAGAGAGGGCAAAAAAAAAGAACGAGAAATCAGAGAAATAGTACTGGTTAAGAATGTCGCAGAAAAATTCAAAAGACGTCATATGCCCCTAGCGAGGAAGGAACCCTTTATTATATGGCTCTTGTTATTTTGACTGGGCTTAGAGAGTCCCCTGATCTCCTGTCTTGTTTGTCCTTTTCGTCGGCTCTTTCTCTTTTTCGTTTCAGTTTAAGCCGAGGTGAAGCTAGTTGAGGAAGGAACGGCTTTCTGAGCCGACAAGCTTTGGACCCGGCCCCGCATTGGGTTATTCTTTGGTTTTCAAATTAATTATTTCATTTTCTTTTGGGTTCACCTGTCAGAAGCCACTAGTGTAAAGAACGCAGCAGAATCACAACAGCAGGAAATATTAGAAATGCTTTCTTTTATACAGAAATACAGTGCTCCCTTTTCTGGCCCACCACCAATAAATAAGCTATTGTACAAAAATCTCCTCTCCGTCCCCGTTTTGATATCGTTACAGAGAAAACCAACTACATCGTACCAGCTGTCCCCCTCCTACATAGAGGTCTTGGGGCCTGTCTGCTCACCCTTGATCTCTGTCACCTCACTAACCACTGGACTCTGCTCATCCACCTTTTCTAGTGGTACGCCTTGCTCTGCTGCTTTCAAGACCGTCTCCCACTTCTCATCTAGGATCTCGCCATTTGACCATTTGGCATCTCCTTTTAGAAGTGCGGCGGCCTGCTTTGCTAGAAGCCGGCGATCGCTTGAGGGCTTGATCTTGCTTGGAGCGATAGTCTCGCTGCGCGCTGTGACCATTTGCTGCTTGGTCATTTCCTCAGAGTATGCCTTGCGCGCTTCCCACAGCCGGTGATTCCATGGCTCTAAGTCTCCTGGCAGAGAAGGCCAGGCAAATGGCTGTGCCAGCTCAACCGTCATGTACTTTTCGCTTTGGCCGCGGTGAATGCGTACGCGCTGCTGCGAGTTTTCCGTCAAGGTGTTAACTACCGGCCCTGGTGCTACGAAGGACCGCACTTTGGTCACTTCCACGTTGTATAGATTCCACAGATAGTCGCGTAGGTCAAACTTGGTAAAGCGCAGCGGCACCTTGAATGTCGCAAAGTTGGGCGCTTGATTCTGCCGGTTAATCATGGCGATGGTGTGGTTGGTTCTGTTGCCGAAGAGTTCACGGGCCGAGTTAGTTGTGCGAGCTTTCGTCGGGAGCTTGGGTGGAATGTTGGGAAGAGGAAAGGTAGTATCAACAGCTGTGAAGCTAGCTTGTCTTTATCGCTATAGGAATATGCAATCTTGTGCTCGCCATCTGCCCGAAAAACTTACAAGAACAATTGCTTCTTACCGAGCTTGAAGCCCGGCGTTTTCCGGACGACTGCAGCCATTATGGATTCTGCGTTTGTAAATATGCGCAAGTGAGGGTGTTGCTAGCCTTGGTGGGCTTCGATTGGGATTTCTTTATCTTGTGTTGGTCAGCGAAATAAGAATCAAGTGAACTAGAGTCTCACAATTCTAAATTCCAATTCCTCAGCAAAGCCTTGGCTTTGCCAAATTTCCCCCCACCCCTTGGCTTGTTGATGGTTTTTGACGCCACACATGCAAGGCTAGATATATATGTGTGTGGCGAATGAGCCAAGACGCCACATAAGATGGGCGCATCCAAATGCGGGCTGTCTAAAAGAGGACTCGCTAAAGACAAAAAGAATACAGTGGGGCCGTCTACATTGTTGTAAGCAGTTTGTCTTAAATGAGGAAACGTCATGTTGTCTTATAGTAGCAATTGTTGCATCGTTTGTTATGTTTAGTAGCACTTATAAAAACAAACAGGTTATATTCATAAATCATTACAGACATATAAGATCTGGGGAGCTTCGAGGGGGTTCCACTAATTTCTGGTCCGCGGCCAGAGGAATAAACAGGAAGGAAAAATACAAAAAAAGTTACAAGTCAATATCAATCACAAAGCCAGCGGATCTTTGGTCTTGGTAGACCTTACAGACGGCCTGAGGCGTCTTTGAGTGGGTGCTGTTTTTACCCCATCTAGACATCTAGACCGTCAACTACAACGCCCTTCTGCCAGTTCCAAGAAATGGCATTGGCAGTGGTCTCGGCTGCACTGTCGTCAACTAGAGCACTGACTAGATATAGCGAGGCATCAACACCAGCGCTCATACCGCCGGTTGTGATGACACGTAGCCCGCCAAGACGCATGGCAGCACGGCGAACGATAGACTCCCGGCGGGAGTTAGAGCCCTTGAAAGACATGCTTCCCTTGCTATATAACAAGACAGTTAGTAGACTTTCTTTTGTGGATTCACGAAATTCTTACCGGCCATGAGACCCACGGCGTCCAGCATCAGACTTGCGGCAAATATAAGGATTTTCATCCTCGTCGCCGATATCAAAGCGAAGGTTGTTGACGACATATCGTTCGTCATCCATGACCTCAGTGCGCTCGACGTTATTACATACAGCCGCATAGCTGCATAAATGCTCAAACTTGGTCATATGGTCAGGGTGCATAGTAGCAGCTAGGCCAGAAAGCAGGCCCTGAGCAGCCAGGAACATGGCTCCAGTGCAGATGGCCAAAACAGTGCGCTCGCGAGAGGTATCCTGCTTCTGGAGCTCAGCGTAAGCCCTGAGAAGAGGCATGGGCTCAGCTTTGGCCATCAGAACGTTATCAACCTCGCCGCCAACAACGACTAGGACGTCAAAGTCGGCCAGGCGCTGGTAGGCTTCCTTGTAGTTGATCTGGGCAGAAACATGAGCACCCTGCTTGGAGACAACCTGCGGCTCCGCGCTAACGATTGTGCATTCAAAGGCTTTACTGTCTAGAATATGAGAGAGACGCGAAGAGGCGGGTTAGTACGTAAGGCGGAGGTCATAAAATGGCGGAAAATGGCTTCTGGGATTTTGCAAAACATACCAGGGTCGCCTTGATCATGAAGAGCTTCAGTGAAGACTTCGTAGGCTCCGCTAAAATCAAGAAGATCAAAGCCCGACTGCAAGGCAAAGAGAATTTCAATCGGCTCGTCTGCCACGGCCGAGGACTTATGTGCACTCATCTTTGGCAACGTTTTTATTTGGGAAGGGGGGGGGGGGGGGGGGGGGAGGGGGGG
>JAXCEX010000286.1:0-27414 GCA_038382965.1 Ceratocystis huliohia
AATGATAGTGATGACAGGGAAGCTACTCACTTTTCCTCTTCCTCCATGGAGACCCGTATGTCATCTAGAACAGCCGCGCACCTGGCACTTGTCGCAGCCTTGCGGGTGTGGTCAATCTCTTTCACATAAAATTTGAATCGACCGGACACAGGCCTGTGGTCTGATGCGCGGACCTCGTGACGACGATACTCTAGCTGCTGGATACGACCATGGCCACGGTGTAGCAGCCGGTCACACCACGCAGGCGACCGTTTTTTCTCACTGGTGTCGTAGTTGTCGGTGCCAACATCGTACTTGTATGTCGGGGCAAACTCAATCGGCATCTCATGGAATGCACGCAGCTTGAACGACGGATTCCGTCTCTTGGCAACAAGTAGTTGGTCGCGCTCCAGCAGTTTGCCCAAGTTGTCATTCTTGACGGCCATTACCACTGTGTCGCGTGACATAGCATCGATACGGTAGTTCAAGTCTCCATTCCATAAACAAAGCTCATGGTCCATGACCATAGTACCATCGCCGCCGCCGACATAGTGGTCGGGTCGGATGGCTGCGTTGCGCTCAATAGGCAGGATTTGGCCTTCCAATATCGCTGCTACATCGTTGTGGCGGCTATTGGCCTGAGTTTGCCCGGCCGCCAAATGACAGTTGACAAAGCAGAGAGACGAGTCGTCAATCATGAACCGGATCACAATAGCACCCTTGTTTCCATGATAGCCACCCATTCCACGCTTTACGTCAGTCGCATATAAATCATGAATGCGGTCTCGTAGTGAGGCCTTGACAAAAATGCACGTGAAAAGGCCAACCAGCGTCGCTGTGTGGAGGACGTAGTATGGCTGGTTTGAGGGCATGTAATCGTCTAGGGACCTCTGAAGAAAGTCTCTCCAATCACGGTATGCGTGACTCATGTCTTTCTTATCGTCCTTTTTCTTGGAAGACTTGAATAGGCGCTTGGCAGTAGCTGTTTTGTCCTCAAGGTCAACTAGCTCTTGAAAGCCAAATACCAAAATATCAGGGCAACCGCTGTCCTTGATGAGATTGGTAAAGAACGCGGAGTCCGTCGAGTGCTGGATTTGACTGGGTGTAGAGGCTCCGGCATTCCAGGTCAGGACGTGAACATCTAGCTCGTCAAAGTCGCAGTACTCGGTGTCAACAGACCTCATGTAGTCTTCCGTTGCATCTTCCTTAAGCAGGCCATCCCATGCCCGCAGTTTATTGTCAGCCCCAAGAGATACCACCTGGAAACGGCCCATGCGATACACACTTGCTGCATCGGGAATCAGCTTGATGACGGGGTTATCATGTGCATGCCACTCCTTCTTCATCGTCCAGGGGGTCGTTGTAACATCGTAGACTGCAATTTTGCCGCTGTTGAAACCAGCCCAAAGCTTATCACTAACACCACCCAGGGTGTTGATTTTAAAGGCATTTAGGCTGGCAACTGACAAGAGAGAATAGTCTTTGCGGGAATAGACACTGACTTTGCCATCGCTGTGGCCAAGATAAACCTTGTCAGGATCCGAGCGGATTGTTGCACCAGACACGATTTCGCCAGCACCATCGTAGCACATTGGATTTGGTGTAAGTTGACATTGGGAACTGCCGTCGAGTGTGGGGGCAAAGACATAAACATCCTTTCCGCTGGCATACCACAGCTCGCCGCCTATTATCAACGAAAATGTATGGCCCCGAGGCAATCGGTACGTGTGACTTGGGCTATTACTCAAGTTTGGCACAGAAGACTTGTCTGGGCCCCAGACCTGAAGAATTCCACTTTCGTCCAAGCTCCAGAGCTGGTTTTGGAATCGAAAGATTTTGATAACTTCATGACGGCCATGTGCGCCGGGTTTGCTGCACACGACGTCTTTTGTGTCCAGGTCGATTTCCTGGATTTCACCAAAGTTTGTGCCTACCCAGAGCTTCGTCCCTTCGTCGTCAGGATTGGCAGCGGGCTTGAATGCAAGAGCTGTGCCTCTGATGCCCTCTGCATGCGGCAACATCAGCAATTCTGACCCATCAAACATGCTCCAGGCTCTGGTCATGGAGCCCCCACAGGCCACATATTCCCCGCAGACATCGAAAACACGGGCGTCGTATTTCGTCGTGATTTCAGGGATTCCAGGCTTGAGAAACGGTGGCTGGCGATTCACGTTGTAAATATCAGGATATGCGGCGATGATGGTGTTAGGCTCTGTTTGTACAGGGGCAGAAGTAGCCATGACGGCTAGAGGGGCAGAAGAGGTGCTGATGGTTCCGGAATTGCTATTAGTTGTGGCCACAGCTGGGGTGATTCGAGGCGGTGGAGGCAGGTGTGTTTGAGAGGTTGGCGTTCTTGCTTCAGCGTATGTGTGGCTCTCGATAACAGAGTGATGCGACTGGTGGCCTCTCACCGGCGGTCGTTGGAACTGCGACAGTGGCGGTGGATTTTGTATGCGTTGTGTTGCATCCGAGTTACTTGGAGCGTGTGGCCTGGGGGGTCTTGGGGGCGGTGGCTTTGTTGACATGACAGTATGAGGTCTGCGGGGTGTAAGAGGCGGTGGCTCAATTATGCTCGGTGAGCGGGTTGAAGCGGACGGGCCAGTGAGTTGTCGCGTAATCATGGGCTTGGGCGTGGCCATGTCCTCCCTATCACGGCGTCTCCCAGCAGATGCAGGATGTAAAGGAGGGGGTGGTGGCTCGAAGCTGGAGCCTACGTGAAGGCTCCGAGATCTATTCAGAGTTATGTTTGCTGTAGGTTCCGGTCGTGGTCTTGACGGCATTGGGGGAGGGCCATCATCCTCTCCGCCAGCAGCGCTCCCAGGCGGACTACTGAAGGGCGATGTCTTGGGTTTGGTGGGAGCGACCTCGGGGACCTTGTCCAGAGCAGAAAGCCGGCCATTAGAGTCGGAGAGCACCGGCTTAGGGCGCACTGCAGGTTTGTCGGCTCTGTTCACGGGGGGTGGCGGAGGTCGCCGAGTTTCACTTGATCTCCGTGGGGGCGGGGGCGAGGGTGGTTTGGAGCCAGTAGCACGCGGTGTCTTCCGCTGTTCGGGGAATGATTGGTTGGGAGACCGCAGAGGGGTAATTGGGGCGGACGAAGAGTCGGGGTTGAGCAAGTTGGAGGGGTCTGGCAACCCCGTAACACCGGATTTCTTAGGCGGTGACTGGGGCGGCTGGATGTTCACAACGGGTGGCCGTGGAGGGGCTCGAGGGCTAGACGAGCGCATGGGAAGCTCCTGTTGATTGTTGGTGCGTAAAGAAGAAACGGGGGGGGGTTCTCGTAGGCGTGTCGGGGGCGGAAGTAGGTCGTTTGGCTTCGAGTCTCTAGGCCGATCTGGCTTTGCTGTCGGAGACATTGACCGGGGTGGAAGAGGTTGCGGAAGATCTTGGACAATGGGAGCCGGGCTAGTGACGGGCGGCGGAGCTGGGGCAGGCTCGAATTTGCCCATGCTTTCGAAGCGAGAGCGTAACGACGACACCGACTTCTGGAGAAAAAAAGAGAAGCGTTGTTAGCACGAGGAATTTTAAGCTTTGCATGTGATGAAGTGGGAAGAAAAGGCAGCGAGGGAAAAAAAAAAAACAAAAAGAGAGAGGCCTTACAATGGGCGTGCCGTCCAGCCCTTCATCGTCAACTGCAGCTGAGCTCATGATGACTTGCGTGGGCGAAGACGAATTATGTAGGTCAATGAGTAGAAACAGGCAAACAAGGAGAGGCTCAGGAAGTGGGAAAAGCGAATGGATAGGCGGCGAGTGAGGTTATGTGAATGCAAGTTTAAGATAATGCTGCACTGCAGATAGAACGGGTAACAGTAAGGGTAGCGACAATCCAAGAGCGTAGTATTAAAAAGCGTAGCGGTGGGTGGGATCAAGGCGTGCACATGCTGGTTGCTGTATGGGAATAAGCCCAGTATAGATGAAGAAACAAAGAATGGCAGTTGATAATGGCGGTCGTAGCAGTAGTAGCAATAGAAGTAGCTGGTGTGTTGGTGGCTGCAGTGGGCGAATACTTTTAGAGATTGTATAATTTCCCCCAACCAAAAGGCAAAGGGTTGCAGATGTTCATATGAATACAAAGAGGCGGCAACATGTGCATTCCAGAGGCGGAACTGTGGCTGAAAAAAACAAACGAGAGAAAGAAACAAAGAGAGAACGAGAGAGAATAACAAAACAGGTTGTAGCGGTGGGAGCGTAGATGGATGGTATCGTATGGTATCAGCTAAGTCAATGTGGAGAGAGAGAAGAGGAAAATGAAAGAGATGGAATTAGCAGCAAGGCACACAAGGCTGCGACTGCGACAGGCGGGCAACAACCAAGCCAAGCTTAGAGAGTATATAGACAGAAGGGGTGGGAAGCGGCAGAGGCAAAGGCCAAGGCAAAGACAGAGGCAGAAACAGAGGCAGAGGCAGAGGCAGAGGCAGAGAAGACAGTGGCAGTGGCAGTGACAGGGGGGAAAAGACAGGGCAGGCCAGGTCAAGTCTGGGTTAGAAACTAGAGCGAGGAGAGCGAGGAGAGCGAGAGAACAAGCTTCAACCAAGCCAAATGAATAAAAAAAGGCAAGACAAAACCTAAAGCTGTCCAAGCCAAGTGTCAACTTCCGTAGCTGGTCCAGTCGGACGCCGTCGCGTCGGTTTTGATTACTCTCAAGGCTAAGTTTCAAGTTCAAGCCATGGGGCTGATCTTGTCCACTACACCGGTAGATAGCCAGGCTGTTTACTGTTAGTTTGGCTGCACCTAGATAGTACCTGTGTGCAGATAGCTTGGAACGCGGAGTCGAAGCATAGCTCCTATATTTTTGGAGGGGATGAGGGGGGAGGTTACAGGGCACTAGGACAGGCAGAACAAGGGCCGATTGTTGATCTTGTTCTTGTCCACCACTACAACGAGAAACCAAGCAAGAGGATTGATTTTCTTTGGACTTGCCAATGCAAGGGTCCAGGAAACAGGAAATTCAAACAGCGAAAAAGGATAGGGAAAGAGAATGCTGACGCTAGTAACAAGATAATAGAATTAGAGAAGATCAGACAGAACACAGTGAGAGGCGGATGTGGCAATGGGCAAGAACCGACGTCCCATTACCACGGCCTTTCCTCGTCTTCTCGCCTACACTTATTTCCTCCTCGAGTGTCTTTTGCGCGGCCGCTGATTCTGTGGCTTTTAGTTGCCTGGTTTTCATATGTGCTGTACATGTGTGCGATAGTGGACGGAGCTGTGCGCTTGGCACTACAGCAGGCCACCGAACAGAATGACGCCCGCACCCTGAACTAAGAATCGTAAAAGTCATACAAGACCCCTCCAACAGGACTTTGCTCCCTGGAAAGGGGGAGGGGTCGGTCTTGTCTAGCTTCTCTTCCAACGCTAATTATAAATCTGTTTGAACCTGGCACTAAGGGATGGAAAGTAGAGGGACGCGGCACTAGAGAGCTTTAGACAGAGGCATTGGCGGACAAAGGGAGAAGCAGAGAGATAGAGGGTGTTAATGACAGCAAAGCAACAACGAGTGAAGGCGGTGTGGGTAGAGAGCTTTCTATGTGCACCGCAAAAATTTGTGCTAGAAATTCTGCCATAGGCTCCCGTTTGCCTGTGGGGTGGTGACTTGATGGTGTATTGTAGTTACGAGTGGGGGAAACCGAAACAAACGCGAGGGAGACTCTCTTGAATAATGTCTAAGAATTTCCTAACCAGAGTGGTGTGCCCTGCGCTTGTGAGCCACGCCCCTTCTCTATCCCTTGATCTCATAAACGCGGTGTAGCTACTGGGTTGGGCCTGGAGCTAGCTGGCGAGCCGCTGCACGTAGTACTTGACTTGATTTTGTTGTCAGCTGCCAAGCGCAGACCTGCCACCTGTCGGCTCGCCTGCTGCCTCCCTTCCAGAAGCCCGATGGCAAGTTTCCAAAAATACGTTTACAGCAGGCAGGGAAGGATGTTTCTGGGGAGAAGAACGCATCGCCGTTATGGTAATGGGCGCCGTGTTTTTATAGAGGCCCCCGAAGCAAAAGTCGCAGCAAGTCTTGTCCCCCAGGTACCCTTTACCTGTGAGCTTGCGCAAGTGGATACTTCTCTTTCTTGCACACTGTACCATGTACTCTCCTTGTACTGGATTTATGTGTGAAACAGACACAATCAGGCCATTCTACAGAATCTATAGAGAATCTGTCCCGGGCTTAAATTTTGTCGCCGTTCTCAGGTAAAAAAGTAAAAGAAAGAAAAAAGAAAAAAAAAGAAACATTTCCCGGCCCGTAGATCTCCACTGGACTGGTTATTTTCTTTCCATCCTTCACTCTTTTTTCCCTTTTTTCCTTTTTCCATCCTTTTTTCCCTACATCCCAATACAAATACAGCAACGCCACCATTATGAACACCGTAAGTATACCACGAGTTGCACCAGGCTTGGTTACTCCCCATCGCAGTGCCATTCTATCTGCTCTGCAGTGTAGCAAGCAGTGGCTGAGCCGGCATTGAAAATGCCACGTATCCGGGATGTGATATTGCTAACTCAAGCGCTCTGTACAGGTAAAATCGTTCTGGTATGTATGAGACTAATGCTAATGCTGCTCACTCACTTGACTCTGTCATGAGAATGATGTCTGTGATTTAGCCTGTATGTATGCACACCAGGTATGCTAACACAAGCATGTATTATGTCATGTCTGCAGGGCTGGATGGGGTGCTCTCTGTGCTGGTACGTTTCGCCTTCCCTTACACCGTCCCTCATGTTCGTCGGCATTGGCCCTTGGTTTTATCTCCCTTGTTATGAAGTTGATATTAACCTAACACCTGCCCTTTAGCTGGCGGTACTGCGTACTATTTTGCCAAGCAGTCGATCAACGCTGATCGCGCGCTCAAGATGGAGGAGCTGCGTAAAAAGAAGCAGCAGATCGAGCAGTTGAGAATGGACGAGGACACAAAGGGCGTAAAGCCAGACAAGGGTCCATACGAAACGCCAAAGCCGTTCAAGAGCCCAAAAGGAGACAGGTTTTCATGACCCTGATGCTATCTCCGTACCGGCTTATTCGTCCTCTCATGGCTACAGATAGCCCATCTATGCCAGAGAGAATAAAAAAGGTACGGCAAATGGCGGACGACGAGTCTAACTGGGACTATACGGTCGTTCCCAGAGCGTTGTAGCACGCACATTGTACAATATCAGTTAGGGCAGCATGTTATACATAGCTGTCTAGTAAATTTAGCCATCTCAACTTTGAATCACTGTTTTATTTTCCTTTTTCTTTTTTTTTTTTTTTTTTTTTGAATCGGAACTGCAATTCCTAGTGACTAAGAATTAGTCCAGGGCAGATGGTCTTGGGCAATATTCTTCCATCATGCAAAGTAGGATAATCTTAAGCCTTAGCCCATCACTCTTCGCATGCTACTATCAAAGTTCTCGATTCACGATCATCAGTCATGTCAAAGTGGGTCTAAGGCCCTCAAGCTAAAGTGGATCCTTCAGCCTTGTGGGAAAACACCATCAGCCTCGGCACAACCACCAAGTAGACAAGATCGTAGTCAAGATACAATTTTCACACGGAAAAAAACCCTGCTCTACTTATAAGGGCAACACGCATCAACAAGCTGTGGACCTCAATTCATTTCGAAAATGACATCACACCAGCTGGCCATCACCAAAGCCTCGCTTTCCGGCGCGCTTTTTCGCAAAGACCCAGTGGCTTGTGACCGCAACGACATCGATGCCTTCCACAATCTTCTTCACGAAGCCGTGCAACGATGTTCACCTCCCAATGTTCAGGTTTGAAAACACTCTCCTGCTCTCGCATACATACGCCATCATTCTACTCGAGCCCACACCCTATCACTCCACACCGGAAAAAATGGCTACAAACCTCGCTATGTGCCAATGCACAAGCAATCTTGATTGCGTGTATGCCGGCTCTAGGCTTTCCCAGGTTTGATAACTATCTTTTCTCGCTTCTTGCGCCACCCGTACCTATAGTGGTTTGACTCCATAGACTAAGCTCTTTTCTATATTCATGTACATCTTGCTCCAGGCCTGCAAAAACTGGATTGTAGAGCACATTGTCCCATCAGCTACACGTATCGCCGCCCTAGGCCGGTTTTTTTGTGCCTACATCGATACTCTTGTCGACCCTACCGCTGAGGTTCCAAAAAAGCCCAAGGCTCGCCGGAAGCGTCTCCATGTCCTATACATCGTCAACGATATTTTACATCATACTCTGGCCCGATCGCCGGACGCCATATTCTTGCAGTCATTTGAATTTAGTCTGAAGCCTCTCTTCGCCAGCGCTGCAGCCGTTGGGAAGAGTACGAAGCATATTAGCAAGCTGAATGAATTGATTCGAATTTGGGAGGAGCGGCAGTATGTTGCAGCAAAGACTATCGACACCCTGCGTGATACTATGACCGGTGCTCTCGCTGATACGTCGGCCCACAACGCCGCTATGGACATTGCACCGAATGCTTTGAAGGAGCCTACTTTGACAAAAGAAGTGCCTTACATGCTTCCCAGTATTCATGGGGATCCCGCAGTCCCATGGTATGACCTGCCTGCTTCGATCTGGCTACCCCACATGACGCCTAATTCCGCCAAGCCAATGACTCCCTCTATGATCAAGCCCCTCCACATGAACGCCGGCCCTCCTGATAAGGCGCTGGTGGACGCTGTCAAGGGCCTTTTGTCGGATGTGGATCAAATATACGCAAAAGATTGTAGCCTAGACCTCCAGGAGCACACCGACATTAACGAACTAGGCGAAGTCGTGTCCCTGGACGAGATTACTGGCAGTGTGCTGGGAGGCGAGACCTATTACGGCTGGTCACGCGACTTTTGCATTAAGATGAAAGCGCTCCGCGCATCTAAATCCAACAGGGGAAGGTCAGGTAATCGATCAGATTCTCGAGGTCGGAGCAGAAGCCTCACCCGTCGCTATAGCTACACACCCAGCCGTAGCCATAGCCGAGACCGTGGTAGATCATACAATCGTAGCAACTCCCCGCCTGCATTCAAGCGCCGTCGCATCTCTCGTCCTCGTTCGCGTTCACTCAGTCGCAGCCGCAGCCGCAGCCACAGTCGCAGCCACGGGCGGGATGGTTCGCAGCGACGAAGCCACAGCAGAGGCAGATACGACCAACGCAGTTACACAAATCGCCCAACACCTCGTTCACGTTCCAACTCGCACTTACAGCCGCATCATTCGCATCATTCGCACCATAACCAACAAGACCGTAGCCAACACTACCATTCCGCTGTTCCCCAGCCCCAGCCCTTTGCCCAGTCCTCCAATCCAGAACCTTGCCCCCCTTCAATGCCTGTGCCCATGCCTATGCCCATTGACCTTCCCGCAGGCTTTCATGTCCCACCACAATTCCCTATGCATCCAATCCCACAATCCCCACAGGGAATGCCATGGCTGCCGCCTCCACCTCCGCCCCCACCTGGCCAAGGATGGACGCCACCGGCTTTGCGCGGCGGAGCTGGAGGTGATTTCCAGCGGGGTCATTTACAACATCAACGAGCATACCACCCATCCTCGCACCAACAATACCAGAGCCAAAATCAGTATCAAAATCAGCATTACGGTAGCCATGGGGCGTGGAAAGGGTATCGGGGGGAGCATGGCAGAGGGGGGTATGGACGAGGCCGAGGCCGACAAAGTTCGAGATGAATGGCGAGTTCGGGGGCTATCTTTTGGTTGATAATCTTGTTATACGAGAATCTTGTTGAGAAAAGCTTATACATGATTCACTAATATTACGAATACGTGAAGAAAGAGAAACGGTTTATTACAGCGTTCCTAGCATTGGACATGTGCCCCACGGAACTACAAAGATCTCCAACTAAAAACAACAAAGACAAGTGCGAGTTTTCGATACGAATAGGCATCAAAGGGACAAATAACAGGATTCAAAGGGAGGAAATAAAAGAAAAGGAGAAAGAATAAACAGGAGAAAGAATGAAGAAACAAAAAGAGAAGCTAGCTGTCCAAACACATCCAAAGAAGTCATCTTCTCCCAACAAAGAGAATAAGGAAAAAAAAAATAAATGGAAAAGAAGATAAAAAAAAGAAAAGGAGGAAACATGACAAATAATTTGGCAGAAAAGAAAAGCAAGGAAAAAAAAAACAAATCCCGAGTTCTAGCACATGAAAAAAGAAAGAAAAAAAAACATATCGCTAATTTCTCTCTCCTAATCTTCACAAAAACCCATGCAAAACAACCGGACAAGAAATATGAGGGTAAAGGGAGAGGGAGCTCCTGGACATGAGATAGGCCTTGCTTGGCCTAGACTGACGGCACGCTCACCATGGTTCATCGTTCGTGTGTATCTCACATGCCTCCTTCCACCACTATCTCTTAGAAACAGAAATATTAACCAGGCTCGTTCGTCTGTCTTTTTTTTTTTTCTTTTTTTCCTCGCAAATCGCTGGGTGACCGTTCATTGAGTAAGTAGAGTAAGTAGTAGGATTTAGGAACAAACTGTCGGGACATCAGCTACATTTTTAAAGCGAAAAAGAGGATAAGGAGAATAAGAGACAGGAGAAGAGTAAGTGAGGATGAGATTGGTGTGGGCAAGTTAAGTTCCCTAAAGAGGAGAGCAAAGATGGAAAGAAAAAGGAGAAAAAAAAGGAACCAAAGACAAAGGTATATCACCGCTAACTAAGAGCAGAGCCCTCGCCATTCGCTCCATCATCGACAGATGAATGTTCTCTTCTGTCGCCCGAGTCCTGGAGGTTGAGCGAGTCAAGACGCTTCTGGTTTTCCTCCGTGGGGTCACTCTCATCCAACACATCCATTGGTGCAACGAGACGGCCATTGTTAGGGCCCTTAATCTCAAGCAGGCGCTGGTTTGCGAGTTCAGTGACCGAAGCCCACCGCTGTTCACGTAGGGCCTGGCGCATAGGTGCATTTGTCTGTTGCTCAGCATATTGGCGTGAGCATTCGTCAAACAGCACCGAGTTAATGTCCATGAACAACTTCATAGCATTGTACACCATACCATGAATTGTCCTGTTGGAGGTCCCGTTAGTTTGCAAACGTGCTTAGTAGAATAGACGACAGTGCGACTTACCGGTTCCAGTGGCCTTTAGAGTTTTCGTAGAGAGGCGCAAACATAATGGGCAAAATAATTTCAACGTTGTCACCAACCAGGTTGCAAAAGTACTCGTTGTTCCAGAAATATAATGCCCTTTCAGCAACCTGGAAGTGCGGGCTTGCAACCGACTTGGCCAGCTGATGAAACAAAGGCTCTTGTACCTTGGCAAACTCGGCAGGGTCCATGACTTCAAAAATATCTTCAACCTCATTTAGGAACATGACCTCTTTAGTGCTATTGACCTTGGGCCAGTAACGCAAAAGACCGACTACAACCTGGAGGCAGAGAAAAATAGGAAAAGAAAAACAGAAGGTTAGAAAAAAAGATCAACCGACAAATAAAGCACAGCCGTATGGAGGAAGGCAAGGGAAGGAACAGGGAAAACATACCTCTTCAGTCAATGATGCGTCCTTCTCGAGAAACTGAACAATGCAGTAGGCTAGCTGCGGATGATACATGCTTAGGCTCTTTACTTTGTGTAGCGGAAGCAGGACCCGAGTCAAGAAAATCTTATGCTCCTCTTTCAGGGGTAAGGCAAAGCCGTTGATGATGGAACCGAGGATTTCCAACAGCTCGGCAATTCCATTGAAACGCTCCGTCTCATAAGTGAACTGGAAGAAGACATGATTGATGGACTTCCGGATAAACGAACGGAGGTTGAGGAATTTTCCATAGATACGATGCAGCGTAGTCTTGAGGAAATCACGCTCACGGGGATCCTCTGAGTCGAAGAGATCCAGCAATTGCAGGACAAAGCTATGGTCGATGTAAGCCTTGGCGACGTTGGTGTTAAAGTCCTGAGATTCAATAAAGCGCAGGAAGAACTCGTAGACAACCTGGATGTGGGGCCAGGCGACCTCGAGGACAGGCTCGTCTTCTTCGGGATCAAAAGCCTCGCCTTGAGGGTTGACTGGAGGCGGGATTGGGCGGAATAAGTTCTTGGCAAACATTTCAACGACCTTTGGATACATAGGTTCGGTGATGACTTGTCGATTATTCGCAACATAATCAAGCAGCTCGTGTAAAGCTAATCTTTTGATTTCCTTGGACTTCATGTCTCCCGTGGCATCGTTGAAGTCAAAAATGACATTGCATTGGTCTATCTTTTGCATGAAGAGATCCTGGCGGCGGTTGGGCGGTACTTCGTGAAAGCCGGGTAGCTTTTCGAGCTCTCGGTGGGCCGATATTTCGAATCGGGACGAATGTTGTCTCTTAGGGGTACGGAGGCCTTCTGGAACAACGTCTTTGGGAGTTTGATGCAGACGGTCAAACATGAGCGATTTTGAGCCTGCCTTTGGCGGGGCGAGGTCGCCGGGCATGGTATCGACAGCACCGGGAGGAGGAATATGCTGACACAGGGAGAAAAGATTAGTTGAGGGGAAAAAGTCAATGGTACAGAGATGGAGATAGTGATAAAAGCGGCGGACAACAGCAGGCCAGATAAAAGGAAATGAGGCCGAGGGCAGAAGCGAGGAGGGGGGACGATATGATACGCACCATAGGGGAAGGGCTGACTACAACAGTCGGGGGAGCAGTCATATGTCTGGGTGTTGTGGTTGCGCCATTGGCAGGCTGAACACCTGAGTAGGCGGACTGGCCGGCGCCATTCTGGGCAGGCGAGCTGGAGGCACCGTGGTCACCGTTGAGACCAGAAGCAGTGTTTGCTACAGCCTGCTTGCTACGCGTGTCGGCCAAATTTGTTGTGGAAGATGAAGGAGTAACGTTGGGAGATTGACTGACGTCGCGGGTGGAAGACGAGGGGCTAACAGCGCCATCTTTGGCGTCTTTATTCTTCTTGGAGGACTTGCTCGGATCCTTCCCACGGGAAAGCTATTGGGGTGCGGGGAGCAGAGGGAAAACAGATGTCAGCAAACCGTGGACAGCAGTGAGCCTTGAAGACAGGAGGGGGCATGAGACAAGGGGGGAGGAGATCAAGATGGCGATATTACTTACTACTCTCTGGCTGAAGCGCTTCATCATGAGCTAAACTGGGAAAGCCCGTCCGGCAATATAAGGCCGACGGAAGCAAAGGATAAGGAAAAGAGGAAAAAGTGCCAAAAAGGAGAAGAAGAAATGAAGAGGATAGAGGCGAGTAGACTACAACTTGTTGAGCTGTGGTTCTTGTTGTATGGTTGTGGGGGGGGGGGGGGGGGGATGGGGTGGAAGGAAGGTCGAGAAGGGCTGTTGTGTGTTGTGGTGGTTGACAGCAAAAAAAAGCAAGTCAACAGGTTAGAATTGGAATTGGATGCGACTTGGTTTCGACAAGGTACAATAGACAACGGGACTAGGACGAGACGAGGCTGAAGGTGTCAGTGAGGCAGGGCGGGTTGGCTGGCTGGCCTTGTTGGATTTAAGAGGAAGGGGAGAGGGGACAACAGCGCAAGTGAGGGAGCAAGAGAGAGCGAGAGCCAGAACGAGAGAAGAGAAAAAGCTTCAAAAACGGTAAGCCACTGGAAACACCTTGGCAAGCTCAATTATGTTAAGGAACGGGCGTGCAGCAATTAACCGATCAAGAGAAGAACAAGACACACAGCAAAAGAGGCTGTCAAGGTAAGTCGTTGTGAAATGGCCGAGGATGGAAATGAATACAAGAGAATAATTTAGCGACTCGAAGGAATGACGGGCACGGAGCAGCAAATGAAGACTAGGAAAAGAAGTAGGAAAGAAACAAAGAAAGCGAAGCAAGGACATAAACAAAAAAAAAAAAAAAAAAAGCACAGCTTCCAGTGAGGCGAAACAAAAATAGCCAAGCAACCATGAACAAGGCAGAGGAGAAGAGGCGCTCTGCTGATTGGAAGTAGACGAAACTAAACTAACCAATAGGAGAGTGGCAATGGCGGAAGAAAGAGAGGGGTGGACAAAAGCGGCAGGACAGACTAGAAGGCAACCGTTATACTAGGGTTTGTGGGTTAGGGGCTAGGGTTGCGACGCAGAGAAAGGCAGGGAGAGACAGCAGCACACTGACAGGTAGCTGGTAAACTATGGGGTCAAAAAATATAATAGCAAGTAGCGAAAGCTTACTTTCGTCCTATATAATTCACTGTTTTGGTCCAAAAGCATTACCCTGGATGGGCGAAACAAACAAAACAAAGAGCTCCGCACAGCTCCAGCACTAAAGCTCTAAATTGGAGAACTTGGTTTGTGCGCTTTGACGGCTGGCTGGTGAAGTGCCGGTTGCCAACAGTAAGTAGGGACTCAGGAGCTGCAGTGAGCCCAACACAGCACAATGGGAATAGCAGGTGACGGTGAAGAGGCGTAATGACTACTGGAAGGCAGTTGAAGCCCACAGCCAATATTATAAGCTTACAATCGCAGGTAGAATCGCAGGTCAAACAGTCTTGATAGACGCGACAGCTGCTGGCACCTGTCCTGACGTCTAGCAAATACTTATGACAGCTGGCAATAATTCAAAGCAAAGCAAGTGCTTGCTCCCCAAAAGTCTGCTCTCTCAACCATCTGGCTAGATATTGACATGCCGGGCCTGGTCTAGCTGCTTCTTATATGTTGAGATGTCTTCGTCTGCGCCGCCACACTCCCCCCATGAGGATGCGCCATCTATTATGGATGAGCGCGAGTCTAAAGGCTTGTCCTTACCACGCTTTGGCGCTGAATATCACTCGGCTCCCGATAGAGGGGCTCCAAGCTACACTATCCAGCCGCGGAGGTTTGGGGCGGTTGAGGTGCCTATGGTTGTGCTCAATATTGAACGAGCACGGGGTGCCTTTGGCCGCACGCCTTCGTTCCCAGATGTAAGGCCTATGTGCCATGAAGATGAAGCACCTAGGTTATGTGCGTGAGACGGGGACTAACAAAAGGACTACTAGATATTGGAACCCAACAGAAACTCTCTCCAGCTTTACTTGAATCCTGATAGCCCATATATACCGCCTGTCCTATCACACAACGCCTCCACCCACAATGTTCTATTAAAAGTGACAGTTCCAAAGCGGACAGGTCGCAAACGAAGGCGAGGGGCTGATGGGCCTTTTGAGGATGCTGGGCAGGCTGTAGAAGACGACCTGCCTGAGGCCACAGGGAACAACCGCTCTTATGGCCGCCTAGATCACCCGAAAACTCTTAGAAGACGACTTCAAGATAACGCTGGCAGTTATCATGTTGAGGCTGTAGGCATGATAAGACACACACATAGATATAGGGGCAAGTACAGCGTGTAAAAAGCACTAGTCATGAATACGAGACTGACGATTTATAGGTCTGGCGGATTTTAGCTGGGAAGCCTCGCACTCCGACTTTACAAAGCGATTTTCTCAGGATATCTTAACAGGCGATAGTACGTGATGTCTATCTTTTGAGTCTCCCGTTTTATGTTTTTCACTAACCCCTCATGATAGTTAACAAGATCAAGAACTTCAAGTTCACGCCTGGCCTTGACCGCTCAACCAATGCTGACATCATTCCGCCTCCTACATTTACCCATATGACGCTGCCGTTCAACTACAACTATGAACAGAACCCCTACGTCCGAGCTGTTCGAGACGAGGGCGGTGAGGAACGAGTCATGAATATTACAGCAGCAGTTATGGTTGGCCATTTCGTCAAGCCTACAGTGGAAAACGTGCCCACGGCCCCCCGTATGCCGCCTGATCTAACGGACCCCGTCATGGCCGACCTGATGCAGGATTTGGATGTTGCCTTTGCTGAACGGCCTATATGGACGCGCCGTTCGCTGCTCAACCGACTCGGCAAAAAGATTAAGACATGGAATGTGTTGAAAAAGTATATCTCCTACACTGCCTACCAATTCAAAGGCGGGCCTTTCAAGGATGCCGTCATTGCGTACGGCGTCGATCCTCGTAAAGACCCCAAATACCGCATCTACCAAACCATGTTCTTCAAGCTACCCTTTGTGCACAGCGGGACTGACAAGAAAACATGGCATGCCATCCGCAAGGGCCAGCAGCTCGTTTATGTCGAAGACAGCTCCACCAGCCACATATTCGATGGCCAGACTTTCTACTCCAATGGAAAATTATGGCAAGTCTGCGACATCACAGACCCAATGTTGGCACAAATGTTTGCCGATGCAGCCGTGCGGCCTACGTGTGATATTACAGGCAGCGGCTGGTTTCACCAGGGCTTATGGGCTAAGGCTAAGGCTGTCATGAAGTGCAAACTGCTTGCTATCCGCTTCAACCGTCAGCTTGACGCTGGTGCCTTTGAAATGATTCATGCTACACGTGACGAAACGCCTCCACCTGGTAGCTACATCAGCATCAAACTCCCATCACTGAACCTAACGGAGGACGAGCTCAAGATCATGCGTGGCAGTCGTTACAAGAATAACACGCGCGTTGTACGCAATAAACAGAACATCACTGTCAAGAACAAGGCTGAGAAGGCCATCACCATGCCGGGCGAGGATGACGAGGAAGACGACGAGGATGAAGGAGAGGAAGAGGATGAAGGAGAAGACGAGGAAGAGGACAATGATGATGACGGCATGACGGCTGATAATAACTCGGTGTATGCGTCCCGCAGTTACAGAAATATGTCTGCCCAGGTGCACTACGGCCCTGGATCCGGCGGGCAGGCGATGGATATTGATACGGACATGGACATGCACCAATCGAGCGCCTATCACTCACCCCAGTCATATCCCTACCCCTATCCCCCCACAAGCTATGCTGCGGATTATAGCCGTATGGGAAACCGGACTGATGTGCACGATGAGGACGATCTCTATGACATCAACGACGAGGAAGAATACAATGACGAAGATGACGACGAGGACGATGAGCAGGACGATGATGTGGGCGAAGGTGGTAGTGTGGATGGGGAGAGAGAAAATGCCCGAAGCAACTACAAAGACTTCGCTATGCAGATTGACCCTCGGCTATTCCACCCTAGGTCGCCTGACACGGAGGACTAACCAACACAACAACGACACGTGCATGCACTCTGCGGGTGGGAAGATTATCAGTGAGAACTAATTAAATATATATATATTCTACTCAAAAATAGGGGGTATGGAACTTGGGAAAGGAAAAGCAAGCAGTGAACAAGACACAAGAGACAAAGAGAAAAACGCCAGCCAAACCCTAACAAGACGGGCGTTTAGATGCACATGTAAATCAAACCGAGCCTAAGTAATTCAACGCGAAGCAAGACAAACACCGACAAAGAGCAAGACTAATAGCAGTGAACCAAGAAGGAAATAACGAGATAGAAGAAAAAGAAAGGAGAGAATGGATCAACGAGTCACGTGCGCGATTAATAAGAGACACACACGTACATGAACCCAGTATGCAAGGAAAACAAAGCAGTCATATCATCTAGAAATGACACAGAAGAAATAGAAGTGAAAGGCTAGGGGAGGAAGGGGGGAAATAGAATAAATCTTTCTTCCAAATAAATAGTATAACCAGCATGATGTCAAATCTGGGCTGAAAGGTAACCAAAAGAAAGGAGAAGAAAAAGAAGAAATTCCCGAGTATGTGAAGAAAGTAAAAAACCGAAGAATGACGATGCAAAAATAGATGTTGAATGATGATGAATATCTGCTTCGTCAACGTGTAAAGATCTTTTGGTGCCCCAACGCCGGTGATTTGTGTATAGAAAGGAAAAAAGGGATGCAGAAAAGCAAAAATAATAATAATAAAAAAACAAAACAAAAGGCAAAAGTCTATAAGTGGTCGTGTCGTAGAAAGAAGGGAAATTTAGGGGAAAAGAGATAAAAAAAGAATGTTTTGCGCCAGGTCGTCATGAAGAAACGAGAAACAGAAACGAGAGATGTATATGAAAACAAAGATTGACGAGCAGAAAGAAGCAGCTCTAATGCGCAATTGTTTCTTTCTCAGTCGTCGATCGAGGACTAGTTGCTGTGCTGTTGTTGCCGCTGCGTCCAAAGACCTTACGCAAGCTCGATCGACTTTCTATCTGCGGAGATTCAGAAATGACAGTGATAGGCCGTATGTAGTTGAGACGTATGTGGCAAATAATGTTGGAGAAAAGAAACTGAGCGCCCTTGCGGTCCCACAGAGGCAAAAGACGGTAGCCGTTGTTGAGGTTGATCATTTTGACCATGTACACCGCGATAGGGGCGGTTTCCTTGGTCGGATAGCTGTTAGTATCAGGCGAGAGCTTGACGCTGAAACGGATGAAAACAAGCTCTTCGTGGCGCGTTGTGAGCTCAATATGGAAGGGTGTTTGGAAGCGAGGGTCGTAGCCATTGTCGCTAATAATGCGGGTGCGGTGCTTCTGGGTGGCAACCATGTCTTCCTTGACCAGATAGTCGGCATTGGTCTTATATCTAGGGTCGCTAGCATGAAATACTTCGATTTCCACGTAGGGGTTCATGACACGAACACCAGGAGGGCAGATGAGCTGCTGGACTGAAATCACATTTAACGTCATGCTGATTTCCTTGCGCTCATGCTGGTTAGGCTTAGGAAGCGAGGCGGCCTCACGTTGGAGTAGAGAGGGCGGCTTTAGAACATAGCCAGTCCCATCGTTGCCACCCGAGAACATGGCACGGTTGAGCTGCATACCGAGATCAAAGGTTTGCCAGTTAAGGGCAGCCATCTGTACACCGCGGCGCCAATAGACTATGGGGTCAAAATTGTTGGACGTAACTCGGAACTGGCTCGGATAGACACGCATGAGATAATTACGATTGTGCGTCTCCATAGCGCGCTTGAGATCCTTCGTGCGGCTACACTTCTCAAAGCTGTCTTCCTTAAATGAGAAGATGTGGTTGAAGGCCTTGGCTTCGGGGGACTCGAAGCCACGGAACTTCACACCAGTGCAGTAGACTCCCAGATCGCCTAAAACCTTGACAGTTTTATTTTCAGTGCTGGTTTCCGAAGAGCTGTCTGACTCATGGGATAAGTTGTAGTACGATCCAGCGTCTAGACAGCGGCCAGACATAGGCATTGTCTTGGACCGGCCAACAGGCTGAAGAATAGGGCTGGGCGGCATCGAGTGTGAGGGGGTCATGGTTATCTCGCCAAGAGGGTGGGAGGGGGAGCTGGAGGTCAGACTGTTACCGCGCCGTCGCCCCTTGTTATCAATTCCCTGCCGATAATCGTCTTTGACAACAGGCTTTTTAACCTTGATGATAATACGACCCATGAGCTCTTCAGGGGAGGGAAGTATGTGGGACACTGGATCAAGAGGCTCAGTAACAAGGAGGGTGCCAAAAACATCTTTCATTATTTGGACCATGCGAGCTTGCTGAGCAGGATTTGTGTGTACCTCAAGCGAGATCCAGAGCGGGTACGGGGAAGCGTAAAACGCCCACTTGTTAATACTAGTGATGCAACTTTCAAAGGAGACAGCAGAAGTCAATGTGCGGCCATGAAGCACCTGGGGGGTTCCGTTAGGGCCATCCCAGCAGTCAATCTCCACGCAGCGGCAGCCTCCAATCAGGGCGGAGATATACCCTTCAACGCTAGAGGAGCCTGCAATTTGACGACCGAGCAGATAGGTATTGTGCGAGCTAGAGATGAAGTAGCGATTCATAGGCTGGTCCATTTTAGTAGGTTCAGACGTTTTCAGGGTAACGTTGTGTTTTGAGCGCAGGAAGTTGTACATGCTGATTTCCGTGAAGCGCAAGCTGTTTTGGCGAGTGGTGGCATATGTCTTGAAAACCCCGTTCCAATATTTCTCGAATGGGCCATCAACCCTCTCACGTTGGCAGTTGCGGAGAAAATCAAAAAACTCTGGTCTGGTCATCCCAAGCTTTTGTTTTTCCTGGTCTTTGATCACCTCGCGGTAGATGTAGCTGACTGGGTTTTGCGTACGGATAAGGTCTAAGAGTTCCAGGAATTGGTGGTAGGTTAAGCTAGCCGCCTTTTCAGTGTCGCAAAGCTCGAAGTAGACAAATAACTGGCGGCGAGGTAAGTGGATGTGCAGCACGCGACAGAGCTTCTCGATGTTGTCGAAGGGTAGGGCAAAAGCATCGAGCTCCTTTTTGTCAGTAACCCCAAGGGAGGCAGCCTCCTTTATCCAGATATCGGCAACAGCACGCTCGTTGAACGACATCAATAAAACCATGTCCTGCTCACGGTGGCGCATAATTGAGGCAAGTGTTAGGGCCCATTGCTTTAGTACCTTTGCATCTTGGAGAACCATATGGATGATTTTAGTTCTAGACTTTTCCATTGAGCAAATCAATGTCAACCACACATCAGCATCTGCAGGCGTAGCACCAAGCTCGGTGCGATATTGGTCCGTGTCGGAGCCATAGCGGACTTGGTTAATATTGTCAATGGGGATGACCCTACGCTTCAAACCATCATCTCCTACGTATATAATGGTGCCTGATTGGGGGTCGGCAGAAAAGGATACCTGCTTGCGTCTCTTTTTGGATACTTTGAACGCAGAGACACCGGCAACGATATTCCGAGGATAAACAGAAGAGAACTTGGAAGGCTCGCCGGAGTTTTCGTAAATCGCCTCAGGATCGGATATAGAGTCCTCGGTGTCACTGGGGTAGCTACTGTCTTTATCGGTGACGCTGCGGTTTAGGTGAGGTGAACTAGCACGACCACTGGCGTTGCGAGCCAGGGCAGGGCCAAGACTCGTTTCTCTGCTAGATGCTGGAACGGACGAGTTGCGGTGGCGAAAGGTTTTGGTACGACTTGAGAAGCGACGCATAAGCTTGTTTTGCTCGGGCGGTGGCTGATTCCAGGCAGAACTATTGGCAATGGAAACTCCGGAGGAATAGGTAGGACAGGTCTGGTAAGAAGAGTAGGGCGGTGGGGCCTGAATTCGGGCTGCAGAGGAGCTCGATGATGCAGCAGAAGAGGTAGTTGACGCCACGGGTGTTAGCGAAGCCATAGAAGGCGGCGAGGGCTTCGGACTAGACACCGGCGAGTGGCCATTTAGACGCGGAGCTTCTGAAAGGGGCGAAATAGAGGACACATCCTTCTCCTCAGTGCAGACAGCGGGCTTTATCTCTGGCGAAGTTGATGGGGAGCTGTCGCATGACGTATTTGTGGTGAATGAAGATGTAAAGGTAGACTCGGCTTGGGTGGAAGGCCGCGAGCTTGAAGCGCTTGAAGGCACTAGGACCAGTCCTAAGTGCGGCAGTGAAGGGGGTATTGAATCTGAGGACATTGTGAAGGTAAGGGAAGGCGGATAGATTAGAAGTGATATTTTGGTAGGCACGGCTCGCAGAGCTGAAGACTACAAAGGAGTGGATTTGCCAGAAGTAGAAGAAAAATGAGTGCGTTCAGGCTGTTATAAATGGCATGGCATCATGTGAGAGTTAAGGAAGGGCAATGAAGGACAGTGAGGGAGGGGGAGGGGGGTGGACTGAGGTGGTGAAGACCGCAAAGGACAGAGAGGAAAGAAAAGCAGAAGGCGCCGGGATTGGGATAAGTTGGTAGATTCCTGGTGTACAGATTATGCGAGGCGTAGTTGTAGCCGGGTTTCCAGGTGAGTGGTAAGGTAAGATAATAATAACTGTATGCTTGACGAATGCCGGCTATGACGGAACGATGACGATCAAGTCGATGCAACACCTCGCGATTGGCGGTGAGATGGATGCATAGAGGTGTTGGGCTGTTTTCTTTTCTCGCGATAGGGTGTATATATAAGGGAGAAGAAGATGGATAGCAGGAGAGAGAAAGAGGAGAATGAAGAAAGGGAGAGATAGTCGTCAAGACTTGATGCTACTGGTGGTACTGAAGTGCGAAAGTGACGAAAGAAATCCTTCAGCGCGCACCTGCCATAGCAGCTGAAAAGAGAGAAAAAAGAATAATGATAATAAACGAAAAAAACAAGACCAAAGGGAAAGAAAATGGAAGGGAAGAAGGGAAAATAGAGCGGTATAATCCGTGGGAAAGGTTAAAGGGTCGTTGAGGAGGAAAAAAAAAGTATAGAAAAAAGGATCAGGACCGTCGTCTTATACGAATGCGTCACGAAGGTGATACACAAACAAGCACAAGGAGAGAGTGAAAGAATGAAGAAGGGCTCTAGTCAGAACGCAGTGGCAGCCCGGCAAGAGAAAAACAGCAAATATAAATCCGTCTGTGGGAAGGGAAAAGCCGAGCAACAAGAAAGAGGTGTGAGGATAAGCTAGGTCAGGCCAGAGGAAAAAAGAGAAAATCAAAAAAGCCCACAGACAGGCGACCAGAGGCAGGGGGGGGGGAAGGGGGAAGAAAAGAAGAAGAGAGAAGAAAAAAAAGGTAAAAATAAAATAAGAAAATAGAAAAGTAGGGCCAATATAGGGGAAGACTTTTTTCTGCTCCCAAGGGCTTGCTTGTCTGAGCTTAGCTTAGCATACAGCAAAAAGCAATGCTAGCTTGTTTATGGAAGTGAGCTCTAATAAAGGTGGCAAAGACGAGACGTGGTTAGGTTAGGTGGCCCAGGTGAAACGAACAGGCAGGAACCCTGATGACGGACAGAGCAAGCCAGAAAGGCCAGGCAGAGCAGAGCAGAGCAGAGCAGAACAAAAAGGCAGCAAGGCGAAAGGAAAGAAATAAAGAGGAAGAAAAAAGATACGAAGCGCGGGAGAGCACACAAGCCTCAAATATCCACAGGCACAACCAGATACAAACAGAGATGGAAAGGCTTCGAAACGGATCGAACCAGAAGATAGTGAAAATGATAAGGCGAGTTCTCATGTATGGAAAGAGCAGTTACTGAACTCTATATATACATGTAGAAATGCACAGTAATTCAAATGTGTACCCATGGGTAAGTGCAAACGCAAGTCCATGCGATGTGGACGCAACTGCTATGACTTCGCTTTCCTTTGTTTAGCGTTAACGCCAGCTATCAGGGAAAGAAGATAATACGGGAATTAAACAGGAATTAAAAGAATGCAGTAAGGCAACTACTGCTCTCGTCACTTTACATCATGTCTTGTCTTCATGTACATGGATGGGCAAGGCGAGCGGTGCATAGAAAATTGCAATTGCCAGGGAAGAAGACGAAAAAAAAAAAAAAAGATAAATCATACCGGGTTTATTGATTGCAATTTCAGTGCAAGTTACTATAGCCCCATAGACATCAAATTCGAAGTATTAATATAACAAAATGTAAACAGAGAAAAAAACAAAAACAAAAAAAAAAAAAAAAACAACCCGGGTTTATTGATTGCAATTTTAGGTCAAGTGACTATAACCCCATTGGCATCATATTCCCTGTTTTTTTTTAGCAATATGTAAACAGCGAAAAAAAAAAAAAAAAAGGTACAACAGGTTGCCAATGTCTCACTGTCAGCCCAAAGCTGGAAAGGAAAGCTTCAAGAAACAAAGGAGCTAAGGAAATGGCGGCGGGAGGACAACAAGGCGCACATAGGCCAAAAAACAGCGAAGGGGGGGAGGGAGAGAGAGAGGGAAGGGGGAAGAGTCAACAGGAAAGGGGAGCTCTTGTACACACTTCACACTTCTTCTTTGCCTGCTTTTCTTGGCCCCTCTGCCCACAGACAGAAAGAGACAACAAGCCAGCCAGCCCACAGACGCATACACAGACAGCATAATTGTGTGTAAAAGGCATGGCAAAGGCAACGAGTAACTGAGCGACTTTACGGCTTTACGACTCTGTTCTATCCTGCTTTCCAGCGCGTAAACTACATCCGTGTTCATGTCTTTTGGGGAAACGCCCACAAGATGCTCAGCCCAGCGGCTATAGATCACATACTGCAAGCTCTGTATGTATCAAACCCGCACAAAGAGCTTACAGCACTGCACTTTTTTCCTGTAGTCGGTGGGAAGAGCAAGGTTTAGTCAAAGTTCCGTCAAATGTATGATGATACCAGGGGGGGGAGGCAGTAACTTGGAGGGGGGTGGAAATAAGGGCCATGCACGGAGTGGGCGTTAAAAAAAGGGGTGTAGATATTTATGCTTGGCTAAGTAATTGATGAGTGACAGTAAGGTTGATGCAGCGGCGCGACATGCGCAAGACAGAAAGCGGCAGAGGGACACCGACGGGAATACGCAGCGAAACAATGGCCCTCTATCGAAGCTCTACTTGCTCCGGCTCCCATCTCTAGACGGCATCACACTATAACTCGCTGGAAACCCTCTCCCCCCACTGAGACTCCCCTGTAGCAGCTCCGGCAACTCAAGAAATACAGGGGGCATCAGAGCGAGGCAACATTACCGATACAGGGGCCCTTCTCCCAGCGGCATTCGACTTCTCCAAATTCTGAAGGGGTAGGGGGAAGCCCCCTTCCTCCCTAGCTGGCCTTTTTTCTTGTTTTCTTTTCTCAGGTTGTTGTCTCATTCTTCTTTGAATTTTCTGCGAGTTTTCCCCATTTGTTCTGAGCCGGCAGTAGTGGCCTAATAGGCCCAAAGGAGGCTAGCAAAGCCGTGATCTCACGTTCTATAGCCCTTTCTACATAGGGCACACCGCATGTCGCATATCCTGCCTTCTACAAGTTCGAGAATTGCATCCCTCACTCTTCTTGCATCACCCGTCATCGAGGCCGGCAAGTGGACGGGCCATGTCACAAAGATAGAAGATCTGGAAAACACACGGCCCCATCCCTGCTTATTCGGTATACCGACGGGTTAATACATATCACCCCATATCACATGCTCTACAAATGAACCAAAACACCAAAACACCAACGAACAGAGTCTAGTGACTAAACATCTGGCTATTTGGACCAGCTAGAAACCACAGAGGCTCCCCCAACCCCCCCCCCCCCCCCCTCCCTCAATCCCATAGCCACAGCCCACGACATGACCAAGTCATGTTAATGCGGGAACATGAGCTTTGGGGACTGGGACTCGGCCTTCCATCCGAATAAAAAGAAACAGCAAGGAAAAAAAAAGCTTCATTCGTCATCCAAGACTGCGTCACGGACGTCTTGCTGCCACTAGGTGCTCTGAGGGTGTCAAGACCTGTAACACGGCAAAGCCCACCAAAGCTATATATATAAGACTTGGGCAGCAGGTGGCACACACCCTTCCCATCCACTATAGGCAAAAACCAAATCTTGCAGGTTTCTTGTTTGCCTAGCCGTGAAGAGGGAAAAAGAGGCCAGTGGAACAAGTTTCAACCCAGAATATCCAAGATTATCTCTTGTCTATGCCGATGGCTATTGTTGTAGTTGTTTTACATGTTAGTGTTTTGGCAGAATGCTATTTCTGGGTGTTTGCATGTTTGACATTCTCTAAAGGAATAGAACAGAAGAAACCTAGGGCTGGGTTCTACAAGACTCACCTCAAAATCAAGCTTGGCTAGTGCCTGCACACATATAATTGGCTCGTCTTGGCCACTATCAGTATTGACTCCCCTCCAGGCTCCTGACTTACTTTTTTTGGTCCATCATGTGACGTATTGAGCGGCAAAAGGATCAGGATCCTAAAAAGAATGGAAACATTGTAGAAACAGGTTTTTTTTGTTGCAAGAATTGAGGAAAGGTGGCGGCGACGAAGGGAGGGCATGGGATGGATGCACGTGACAGTGTTTCGACTCGTTGCGCAAATGTACCCTAACCCTAGAATACATAGACATACATGTTTCAAGGCCGAATTCCTGTATGGAACAAGGAGCTGTGCCCTCTCTATCTTTCTGTCTCATCAGCCTCCTGCAATGAGCCATCTACGGCTGACAGGAGAGAAAGACCGCCAAAAATAAACCAAGGGCATATCGATTTGCTCTGACGTGGAACAACCATGCCTCAGCCCACAAGCCTACTTGGTCTCATACAGAATCTGCGCTTTTACGCCTGAATGGCTTCTGCACGCTCTGCGCCTCGTTGCTTTTGTTGTGCACGCACACTTCACAAGAAAGCAGAAACAGCCCCTCTCCAGTTGGGTTGACAAAGGGGGAAACAAGAAGATTATGGAGAAGAACGAGCACAGGTCTGAGCCCACTTGCAATCGCGGTCAAAGAACGAGAGGGCCTGAGTGTTGCATTTTGCGTATATATCTATTAATCTTTTCATTTTTTTCCCCTTCTTTTGTTCTTGTGTTCTTCTATTTTGCTGTCTGTGTGGTGGGCTTAACCAAATAAGGAAATCCTCATAAAAAGACCAGAAAGGCGAATCAAAGTGCAAACACAGAGCTTGATGACAGTAGGTGGGTTTGGCTTGGAGTCGGTGGCACATATTGCCTTGCCCGCGCTCTTTGCCGTCTGTGTGTATGTCCGTCGACGTCACTATTATTGGGGGTATTATTAAGGTGATTAGCTGAGAGAAAAAGGGAGAAAGGAAAAGGAATTTCCCAACAACAAACAAGAACAAAGAGAATATTTGGGCCGAACGGATCGACCTTGGTCCGGTGGGATGGGAGGAGGACCACAGCTGAGTGAGCCCACCAACCTGCGGTCTTTTTCTCGCTCAGTTTTTTGTTCATTATTTTCTTCTCTTCACCCTCTCAAACAGGAGCCATTGAAGCATCTAGCTTGGTTGATTAAAAAAAGAAGAAGGAAAAAGGGCAAAAAGAATTCACACAAAAAGCCACAAAGGAAGATTATCCATGAACAATCTTGTTCCAAACCCTCGCTGTCGATCATTACAAGAAGTTCCGTCACAACGGAACCGCCCTTGTCCTTTATTTTCTTTTTGTTGGTTGTCTTCCCGTTCCTAAAACCGTGTTGCTGGTACGTTGGGCCAAACGAGGAAGAAGAAAAAGAAATAAAACAAGGAAAAAAAAAGGCACAAGGGGGACGCCTGTGTTAGTTAATGGCGAAGGGTTTTCTTTCTTCCCCCCCTCCTCTCTCCTTAGTTTCTAATAGGCCCTACCCAAGGTACATGAAACATTTACACGTCTTTGACAGCTACCAACAAAATTCCATGTTTTCCTCCTTTGCTACAGAAAGACGCATTCCTCTGGCCCTGGTTTCCAGTGTTATTGTTTGCCTCACGACTCACTTCCTTTCCCACAGCGACGGATGAATAGCCATGTGAAATACGGGCTCTCCTTTTTCACCACCCTTGCCAGAAGTGTCGTTCCAACAATGACGTAATTGGTTGGTTGGAGAAAAGCAACAGTTTGGGCAAGCTGAAAAGGGTAAAGATAATACAAGAGAGGAGCGCAAAATAAACCACGACAACACGGACGGCTTCTGGGCTGCATTTGGCCTGAATTTATGTTTTCCGTTACTGCAGCATCTTTTCTTCCTCGTGGGAGGAAAAGAATGAAAAAAAAAGCCATCAAAGTATCGTATAGGGAGATTTCAATAGCTTCAAATCCCTATCCATGGAACCCTTGCTTTCTGTTGTCTAGCCTGCCCATTTGAGCCAGCCATGGATATCAAGTCTCAAGATGGGGCGTTAATACACATGCATTTGAGTCTGCCTCGCGTCGCAGTTTATTTAAATATACTTGAGGCAGCCTATCACCGACGGCCAGTCTCTTGGCCTCTTTGCACATATGTACTTTCGTAAAGTTACAACAAATGACACACAACGTAGTACGGCGGGGGGGGGGGGGGGGGGGGGTACTT